>APFE030327680.1:431615-463488 GCA_000404065.3 Pinus taeda | reverse complement strand
GAGATTAGACTAGTTAAATTAGGGTTTCCTAGGTTTACATGCTTTGATTTACTTTTAGTTCATTTTTGTCAAGTAGACTAGTCTTCTTTGAGCTAGCTTTCATCCATCATTAATAGAGCTTCTTCTGTGAGCTATAGAAGTTGGCTTGAGCCCTAGCGGACTTGTGCCAGCTGATCAAGTGACAGCTGCGACAAGAGCTAGTACTTGTGCATATAGCACCGTCGCTTCCAAGTTTGTACGAAAAACTGGGTTGATAAAATGAGAGACAGGAAGCCTCAGGAGTTGTAGCATTATTGCTACAATACTGGAGCTCACCAGACTCGTTAAAATATTAAACGACATTGGATTCATTGCCATGACGAACGTGAGCTTCTCCTTCCTAGGGCTCATTAAACTTACTAGGTCAGATTCACCCGAAGGACGAACTTACAATGCAAGCATATGTTATCCCCTTCAAGATTGCGATAAAAAATAATTGGGGTACCTCCCAGGAATGGTGGGGGAAAAATTGGAAATTCAATCAGTCGTGTTGGTAGCTCACTCTTGAACATGACACTTTCTGCTTTGTGTTGGGTTGGGATATCCTCCTTTTCATCATTGACCTTCCTGGGTTGGGCCGCTCATTTTTGCCATCCATTTGATCTCTACCACCTCATCATGACCATCGATCCTATGGAACTAAAGGTTGCCAAACTCCATGTCATGTTGCTGATATGTTCAAGAGTTGTCCTTCTGTAGTTACCCTTACCTCTAATTCTCTGTATCATCCAAAATCATTTTCATCCCTTTGTCTCATGTCAATTATGTGTGATACATCATGGCCCTCCTTCAACACGGTCACTTCCTGTCAACTTCAACTCATTTTCGAGGAAGTTGATCGAGAGACTCCTCTTCAGTACCTTGGAGCTTGCATGCCCTAACAACAAGTTCTTCGCACTCGACGATAAGTTCACATCATTGGATTTTGATCGGGTGATTTCACAGGTGTTCGACTTCAGTTCCTTCATTCACATTCCATGAATTGTGCTGCTAGTACCTTGAGAACCATTGTCTTTATTGGTGGTTTCTCTCATGCTTGTTAACAGTTTACATCATTACCTGGTAATCACGCAATTTTATAGCATGTTCAACGTCAACACATTTATTCACATGTTAGAATTTGTACTTTGATTGGGTCGTACTGGAGTGCGAGACCCTGGGCTTAGATTACAAAAGTCTAAGTTGCAAGGCGACATGACATGGTTGTGATGATATATATGTATCCTTTAGATGGATGGTTGTGACCATACCATGAGTTGTCATATGTGATCCTTCTCATTATTGGATGGCTGCAACCATACCTTGGTTTCAATATGATCCTCTTTATCGGATGTCTATGCCCATGCCTAGATCCATTTACATGATCATTCTTTGGATGGTTATGTCCATAGCATGATTCATGTATCATTTGACAGAGTTTTCAGTAATGTATAAGTACCTGTACTTGCTTGCAAGTTTTCCAACAGCAGACTCTGGTTCCCCACACTGAGTTCTAAAGCATTTGACCCCTCACTCTAGTTCGGCCTTCACGCTTTATGGGGCATCTGATACACAACATTTTTTCATTGTCCCTGTACTCCCCATTCCTTGATCCTAGAGGACCTCTCCAGTGAACCCTTCATGATTTCCCATCATGAAGAACCTCCCATTGTGTCCCTCTTCATGAGTAGAACAATTCCGCTTTGCATCATTTTTCCAAACTCTTATGTTCTTCCCAGTTTACGAGACCAACGCTAATGACCCATGTCCTCCCCGTGCCAGTATGTAGGGATTAAAACTCTCCCTCGTGCCGACCGGAGCAACTGAGCCTTTTCCCAGTCACACTGATCCTCTTTTGGAAAGTTTTTTAAATTTGGAGCCGAAGGCTCCAGCTTTAGAAGCTTTGTAACGAAAGTCTAGTAAATGGTTAGGCTGGATGGAGTTGAGGAGGTCAGATTGGGCTCCTTTATCCTATTAGGATGGAACTACCTCAAGATATAAGACCTTCTCCCATGAGAAGAGGAACCATCTCCCATCCTTTCAAGCTATATAAACCTCCACTTTTCCCAATCACAAGCTAGTGTGTGTGTGTGCTAGTGCTAATTAAGTTCTATTTGGAGTAATTAGCAAGTTATCCATAATTTGTAGCTCTCTAGTTTGTGTTTAAGGGATAATTGTGAGTTGTTTTGGCGTGAAGCCTAAAGGGAAGAGAATTGAGACTATCATTGTTGGGGCCATCCATGGAATGCTAACAGAAGTGTGTGGGAAACCAAATTTGTCAGAGGAGAACAACAACGTCAAGACGCCGGTTGTAATCTCTTCTTGATTTAATAAATATGCAACTATCGATTGATTTCCTACATAAGATGTCATTTGACATGTTTATGGCTTAATGTTTCTTGACTTGTTAAGTAGGTTGAATACAATTTGTATATTATCACGGTTGTTGTCTGCTATTATCTACTTGTTGCAGGTGTTCACAAGAGGAAACAAAAGATAGCTGGAGCAAGGAAGCAAGGTCATCATCAAACGGATAGCATACTAAGAGGTAGGCCCTCTTAATTGGTTCTAACCTAAGGAAATCTTCCATAGAATGTCTTGTTTGTGGCTAGAGCTGCTCTCGAGCTAGAGGAATTTTTTGTGTCCACAGTTAGAATTTTACCTACACCACAAATTGGCGATTCCACTGGGGATCCAATCCTTCTTTTTGCTTGTTTGTAATTCCATGGTTTTGCGTGAACTTTTCTAGTATCACTCTTTCCCTTTAGTTATATCTGCTCTGCCTTGTTTACCGCTCTAGGTTTGAAGTTTATAGTAGCAAGTCTGGTCTCAGCCTTTGAAATTTTTTATTTTTTTCCTTGTATCCTCAGCCAACACACTTACTTCCTTGACAGTCGCGCCAAACGACACGATATACTAAGGAACAGTTGTGCCGACCCCCTTTTGGCATGCATCCGGAGTCAAATTTGGAACTATGAAGAACTCCTACAGCTCATCACTAGTTTGCAGGCTTCCCATGAATGGGTATTCAAAAGCATGGATGTTATTGTGCATGCACATGCGATCCCATCTATTGGGACACTCACCGAGGCAAAGTCAAAGGCACAAGCCTAACTAGATCTAGACTCGTACTTTGATGAGTTGATGCATATAGTCACTAGCGCAGACTTGGCGATTAGTGTAGACACTATGCATTAGTATGTCACTGGTTCAACCGCGCTCAAGATAATGATGTGCATGTTATTAGATGAGTTGGACAGAGGAGCCAAAGAAGTGTACCAAGATGCAATAGAGGCAAGAGTTTGTTTCCATGAAGATGTCACCACAGAGTACACGAACACCATCACGGACTACCGAACTTGGCATTAGTTCACCACCGCTGACCATCATGAGGATGTCAAAGAGTTGGTCTTCCCATAGTTGTCCAAGTCATAGTGATGTCTTGCATGGCTTTATCAAGGCTATTTTGTCTCACATGGGTACATGTGAATATTGTATGTAACGTCTTTTCAAGTGGAAGTTAAAGTGTCAATATCTGAATGTAACAGTCATAAAGTAGTTAAAGAATCAAGAGGATATATGAACAGTCACAAAGGGGAATATCAAGGGCCACCCCACCCTTTGCTATATATAGTACCTCATAACTCATTGTATAGGCTTTTGGTCAGCCAAGCTTCTTATAGGAGTATCTTAGAGAAATCTTGGAGAGTATTATAATGAGCCTTGGCTTCTCCATGATGCAGAGCTAGTACATCTCTTTGGAGGAGCAGGTGACAATGACTGTAACATTTTTCTATCGGGACTAGTGGTTGGTCATGGTGGTACCATATGATTGGAACTTTTAACTTTTCATGCATATGTTGTTATTGTATTTCAACTATCTTGGTTACTCTAATGATATATGTATTATTTGCTTATGCATGCATGTATGGAATATTTATGCATAAGTATGTATGAATCTTACAAAGAGGTGATGTAGGTTTAACCATCACTTTGGATTGTTAGCTTACTTTCTTTCCAGTTTGTGATGCATCTTCACTTGTGTTTTCCCTTCCAAGCTGTGTGCTTTCATAGGTTTCCAAGGGTTGCACTCACCCCACTTTCCATGTGTTAGAACTATTCATGCACTCACCCCACTTTTGGGACTCCTACACGAAATAATCTGAGGTCTAGTTGGGACTTCTTACCAGGGAGATCCCCTTGACATGTTGGTGGGTCCAGCACTGTCAACAGGGAAATAATAAGGTTGTGGCCATGAATTCCAGGCAGGGCTCTTTTGCATAGCACCAACAAATGGACAAGTTTATGGAGGAGTATAAGGATATTTTCACCTCACCTACAAGGGTACCTCTACCCTGTCAGGTCAAGCACTCCATTGATCTAACCTTAGACACATCACTGTCGAATGGGCCGATCTATTGGTGTTCTATTCTGGAGAACAATGAGATCAGGAGGTAGATTCAGGAACTATTGCAGAAAGGGCACATCAATCCATGCTCATCACCCTGTGGGAGCCTGATTGTATTGGTACAGAAGAAGGATGGGACCTGGAGGCTTTGTATTGACTACCAAGTGTTGAACAATATCATTGTTCGAATAGGTACCCAATCCCACAGATTGATGACCTTCTTAACCAGCTCAAGGCACCCAAATATTTCAGCAATATTGACTTGAAGCCAGGTTATCATGAGGTGCCCATCGAACCCCTTGATGTGTGGAAGACTGCCTTCAAATCCAAGGAGGGCCTTTTTGAATGGTTGGTCATGTCATTCGGATTGATGAATGCCCCTACAACCTTCATGACACTGATGGACGACATCCTGTGACCCTTCACCAATGAATTCATGGTGGTGTATTTAAATGACATCTTGATCTTCAGCCAGAGTTGGGACGAGCACCTCCACCATATTCGACAGGTCCTTCAAACCCTACGAAAACACAAGTTGTTGTGCTAATTTGGAGAAATGCATCTTTGTCCTGACCCAGGTTCAATATTTGGGGTACACAATTGATGAGAAAGGTGTACATGTGGACCCATCCAAGATACAAGTCATTTGGGATTGGCCAACCCCAACCACTCTAACAGAGCTCTGCAAATTTTTGGGTCTTGCCAACTTCTACTATAGATTCGTGTTGGGGTTCTCTCATATCACTTGGCCTTTAAGTCAAGTCACCAAGGGTGGAGAAAAAGAAAAGTTTTTTTGGTCTGAAACCCAACAACACACATTCTTTGAGTTGAAGAATTGCCTCTGTTCTGCACCAGTGCTCACATTACCAGACTTGCAACAACCATTTGAGATTGAGATAGATGCCACTGACTATGTTATTGGTGCGGTTCTTACTCAACATGGGCATCTAGTGGCTTACCACAGTGAGAAACTTTCAGGCACAGTCTGAAAGTATCCCACTTACGAAAAATAAATGTATTCCATTATGCATGCCTAACATCAATGGAAGCATTACATTATGGGAAAGGAAACAATCATCCACACAAATCACCAACCTCTACAGTTCATACAGACACAAGGGAAGTTGCAGAATGATCACCATAAAAAATGGTCCACCTACCTGCAACAGTTCCATTTGAACATTAAGTATAAGAAGGGAGGCACCAATAATGTTGTTGATTGCCTTAGCTGACCATTGGTCATAGTGTTGATCACTGTGCTCGATTCCCATGGGAACGAGACATCGGGGTGGCCCCATATTTACAATAGAAATCTAGAATTTGGCAGCGCAGACCAAACACTCCTGGAAGGGAAGCAAGTTCCAAATTTTCACCTTCAGGATGCACTATTATGCCACCTGGGACACGTCTATGTTCCTTCAAGTGAGCATGCCAAGATGATTTGGGAGGCGCACTACAGTCGGGTTGCTGGACATGTCGGAGTAGAGAAAAATAGTGGCAGTATTGTAGAAGTATTTTTATTGGCTGAAACTTTGCCAGGATGTTGGGAAGTACATTAGATCTTGCACCTCCTGCGCCATTTACAAACCAAGAATTAAGAAGCAAGGCTTGTATACTCCTCTACCTAGTCCTAGTTGGCCTTAGGATTCTATCTCCATGGATTACATGGCGGGCCTTCCTTCTACAAAGCATGACAATGATTGCATTTTTGTGGTCATCGATAGATTCTCTAAGATGGCCATCATGGTGGCCTACAAGAAGAGTATCACAACAAAGGCCACTGTTAAACTCTTCTTTGATTGGGCATGGGTACACTTTGGGATCCCACAGTCCATTGTCTCATATTGGGACAACAGATTCCTGAGTGTTTTTTGGTAAAGTCTCTAGTTGATGCTGAATACAAAAATTACTAAGTCCACGACTTTCCATCCCCAAATTGATGGCCAAACAGAGGTTGTCAATAGGATTATCATACACATTCTACACATGTACAACTCAAATCATTCACGCACATGGGATGAAATCCTCCCCTATGTCTAGTACGGCTACAATAGAGCTTTCCACATCTCAATGGGCCACAACCCCTTTCAGGTAGGGCTGGGATTTCAGCCATTATGTCCATTAATGTGACCATACCATTTGGAGCTACTCAGGCAGATTTAGCTCATGTCTAGTCCCAAGCCAATAGGGTTAACAGTTTCATTGAGCTCATTCAATACATCTGCCAGCAGGTCCATGATATTGGACAAAGCTAATGCTAAGTACAAGCAACACCATGGTCAGCATCGGGTGCCGCACAAGTTCTAGGTGGACGACAAAGTTTGGCTACATTTGCAGAAGGAGCGCTTCGCTGGATCCCACTGCAAGCTTTGCCCGCTCTAATATCGGCCATACACCATCACCAAGGTTGTAGGGGACATTTCCTTTGTTGCGATGGGGTCCCCTAGGGTCAATTTTGGGGAAAAAGCCCAAGTTTTGGTGAAAAAGCCCAAGTTTTGTTGTATAAAGATGTAAAGTCTCTGCAAATTGTGGTCACGGAGCGCGTAGATAGTTAAAGAGTCATAAAGGGTTTTACCCTTCTTTATGTAAGTCAAGTCGGCTTCTTGAGGATCTACCCATGGTCCATGGACCATGGGATTGTATAAATAGGTGTGACTCAGGATGTCTACGGAAAGTAAGGAAGTTTTGTCTATGGGAGAAGTCTAGAGAGTTAGCATAGAAAAGTAAGAAGAAAGGCTCTACAGCTGTGTGCGTAGAGGCATAGAGTAGAGTTCGCAGCTGAGTGTGTGGACCCCTGAAACTGAGTGCGCATGGAGGTCTTGAGTCTGTAAGCTTGAACTGATTATCAATAAATAAGATTATTGTATAACTTTCTACTTTTCATCTATTTACTTCTATTATGAATGAATGCGCTTATGCTATGATGAATGATGGGGTTATGAAATAATATTGTATTGATGCGTGACTTTGATTGACTTATATTGTTATATGAATGTAACAAATCTTAACTGTTTACATGAATATTATCTTGTTGTATGTTAAAGTTATCAAACACTTAGGCTGATCTAAGTAATTGCTGGATTAGAATAATCTTTGATACGCGTAAGTAGCTGAGTAGTCTATTCAAGGTCTGCGAAAGATAGTCATAGACCTTTGCGAAGGTCTAGAGGTTGATTATATGGAGTTATATTGATAACCCATAAAGGCTTATCGATATGCGCAGAGGCGGATTTAGGGCATAAAACGAAATCACGCTGATCTCTAGGTGCGGAAACTTGGTTCCAACATCCCCCCATACTGCTTCGAGTGAGATTCCAGTCCACACTCCACAGGTTGATGTCAAAAGGGCCAGTGGTGTAGGGATTTGTTTGGCACAACTAACTCTAAAGTTGGGTCAGGACCCACTAAGCCAACAAATGGTTCCATTGTCGGGACCGAGATCTGAATAAAGAGATGTGTGATGTTGTATCACTTGAACCCGACAAAGAAAGAAATTGAGAAGTGGTTGGATAAAAAGATCCACGAATTTGTGGTGCAAGAGAATAGAAATACACACCTAACAAAATAACAGTGGTTGGACAGGTATCTATACACAGAAATACATGAAATCTTCTTCTGCACCTTCCCGATCAAACTGTATGAGTGTATCACTAAATTGGCGAACGACCAAGGAAGGTGGAGGCTTGACGGTCCAATAGTGTGGACCCCAGAGCTAGTGCGAAGATTGGAAGATTCTGAAGATAAGATCACATGCATTGTCGATCACTCGCTTGATCAAGTCATAGGAGGATTTGTGAAAGAATTCGCGGTCGATACCTCAGTCAACTACAGTGAAGTAGAATGATGCTTTTTCAAGGGATCATGAGTTAAGTATTTGAAATCTTGGAATAATTGGAATAAAATTCTCTTGTGTGAAAAGCGGGTTATGCCACTACCTTGATGTTTGGATCTATGCGAAGTGGATGAATCTTTAGAAATTACGAAAGAAGGTCCTGAATATAGTCCATTGATAAAGCCTCCTTCAAGTGATGATGAGGGAGTAGTACAGACCTCACCATGAAGCGATGTACAGTTGATAAAGCAGGGTTTTCCGTGAATACCTCATTTTCCCACACCACCTCCACCTTTGCCTCCACAACATACACCTTCGCCTCCACAACATACACCTTCGCCCACACCACCACGACCTCCGCCACCATGCAATATGTCGAATACCATGAAGTTGCCCATTTTCAAGGGCTTGGGGTGTGAGGACACAAATTAGTTTTGGTTCGTTGCAAAGGCTATATGGATGGCACAAAATATTACCGATTATCATATAAATAAGACATAGTTAGTTACTTCTCTACAATATCACACGTTGACATGGTACATTAAGTACTGCACTGATAACCCATTGGCATCGTTAACAGACACTCAGACTGCTCTGAAGAAGGAATTTAGTAGGCATAAGTCTGAATCACAATTAGTCGTTAAATTCAAGGAAATCATGATGAGGCTTGGCGAAACACCCTAGGAGCTGGATTGGAGACTGAAGTGCCAGATCCACGAAGCTAACATGAATCTCATGGATATTTGACACCACGAATGGTTTGTAGCCTCACTCTTGCCCCACCTAAGGGTTGCTTTATCACAACAAAAGATAGGTGGAAGCACTGGAGATCGGGATGAGATTACATGAGAAACTATCCACGAAGCTGCTCTGGGAGTTCAACAGATCCATGCAGAGTTGCAAAACCTCTACTTGGATTTGCAGAGTTTGAAGAAGGAAAAAGCTACTCGACCGAAGGTGCGCAAAGAAGTTTGGTGCCTTAAATGTAAAAGCTAAGGGCATGATAAAGATCACTACCCTATTTTTGTGAATTATATTAAAGGGGGAGGGCCAATGCCCTAAGACAGGAGGCTACCATGGGATCGAGTGCAGGGCCCGCACTGTGGTGCACTATCTGTCCGGTAGCTGGAAAACATGTAACAAACAATTATCAATTGCTACAAAAATTTGTACAAATGACACAACAATTATTCTACAATTTCTGTAAATCGGTGGGCCACGATGAGCGTCACTGCCATAGCTACGAATTGATGATGGAAAGAATTCCCATGTATCGAATGCAAACAGAAGCTTGCCCCATAGATCAAGGTGCTACTGGAGCGTGCAGAGGATATAAGGGGTGTGGACGAGGCCGAGGAGGAGGAGGACCTGGTAGCGGTCGAGGACAAGTTATTTGCTACAATTGCGGAATGTTCGGATAGTACGCACAGGAGTATACTAGCCAGACACAACCATCATGATGATACTGTACTTAGTTTTACCACGTGATAGAAGAATGCCACATACTGATAGCTAAGATGCAGGAGAAGAAGGTGCAACGTCAACAACCGACCCATAATCTATAGATGATGAGGTTCGAGCCCACGAAGAGGATCCCAATGTGAATATTGTGCTACGAAGCAGAATGATGACTGGTGACGATAAAGGAAAGGAACCTAAAGAAAGTGAGTGGGTTCACAAGGCTCCAGAAAAGGATGTTGGGTTTGATCTGGAGCACAAGATGGAAACATTCATGGATGCAAAGAAAAGCTTCACTGAGCCCTCTACCTCAGGAAGTTAGAACAAGTTATCTAAAGAATTTGACCCTTCCATGCTTACCACTTTCTTGGAGACTTGTATGAAGCTACTGTGCAATAGTAAGGTCGTGAAAAGGCTACAAGAATTGATAAATAAGTGTGTCAATAAGGAAGGTGTGCATGAAGGACACCACGCAGTCAAAAAGATAGGCAAAAAAAAGACAAGAACAAGGCGCAAGATGAAGCTTACTACGCAAATAGGAGAGTATGAGGTGGATCAAGTTATTTTGGATCTGGGGTTGGATGTGAATGTTTTTCCTAAATAGACATGTGAAAGAATGGGGAGACCTGTGTTGCAGTGGTCTTTGATTCAATTGAGAATGGTAAATCAACATAATATTATCCCTATGGGGAGATTGCAAGGAGTGACTGTAGATATAGAAGGTGTGAGTTGTTGGCTGATTTTGAAGTGATAGAGATTGTTGACGACAACAATCCATACCCCACGCTCCTAGGAATTGATAGGGCTATCGACATGATCAGGGTGATCAATTTGAATAAGTGGACAATGTCATTTGAAAGGAAAAATCTCCGCATAGTAGTACCCTTGGACCCTGCAGAAGGACCGCGCTATACTGAACTAGTCTGCGACTATGAGGAAAGCGATGATGATTTGGACCAGATCTATGAAATAACAATGCGAGGCCAAGATTGGGTTAATCTGACAACTGATGGATGTATTGCATGAGACCACAAAAGTTCTTGTACATCAGATTATGATGAGGAATTGGAACACTGACAGAATAGGCTGCACGAAGTATCTACGCTACAATGTAATATGATGACTAAATCACTACGCTGTGTATCATCAAAGATAAGAGGTTTTCCTTATTATGATGGTCTAACTAATGTAGATAAATTTCTTGATGCATTTGAAAGGGAAGTGCTTAAGAAGCATCGCTTCCAAGCGCTAGATTTGGCGTTGCGTGCTACACCTACACGGTGGTGGGGTATGCATAAAGACAGTTTTGATGAATTGCACGAGTACAGAAGAATGATGAAATTGTGGTTTGGTCACCCAAAATTTTGGGTAACTAAAAAATATGATGGAAGAAATGGTCCACGTGATCATTTAGCAAAACGGACTAAGGTTTATGGAACCGAGCCGTAACCAGAGTGGGTGCATATTTTCTGTCACACTTTGGACATCATTCCTATGAATTGGTACCTGGAAAAAAAGCACCGCCACAGAACCGCAGAGTGGCACATATTAAGAGAAGGTTTTTTGATGAACTTCAGCTTTGAGGATGGGTTTGAAAGCATCAATGAAGCAATGCAAGAGGTTAAGGCAACAATATTCAAAATATTGTAGGATCATTTAGAATTGATTCAACTAGATTAGAGCACCCAACTGCGCCATGCGCTGGAGTGCTAATATGTGACTGTTGAAGAAGATGATGCAGATCCAAGGAATATTAACATCCTAGAGGTTGAAGGCCACTGTAAAGTTGAGGGACCATAGATAGGAAATCTAAACATCACCACACCATTAAAGAATATACAAGTGAACATTGGCACAAAGGCAGCGCTGAAGTTTGCAAATATTGGAGATTACTGGGATGATGCTACAATAGATAAAGTCGCCGAGTTTCTCCACGAATATCAGGACTTATTTCCTACCAAATTTTTGGACTTAAAAGGAATCATATGTGATTTGGGAGTGATGAAAATAACTGTGAAACCAAATGTGAAGCCCGTTAAGCAAATGCCATATCACCTTAATCCCAAATACAAGGAAAAGGTCCGCTTGGAGTTGGACAAGATGATTGTAGTGGGTATTATTGAATCAGTGGAGGAATCTGATTGGGTGAGTCCAATGGTTGTTCAAGAAAAGAAGCAGAAGGATGAAATAAGGATTTGCGTAGATCTCAGAAAGCTTAACGATGCTTGTGTTCGTGATTCTTTTCCAACTCCATTCACAGATGAAGTACTGGATAATGTTTGAGGGTAGCAGGCCTACTCATTCACTGATGAGTTCTCTGGATACCATCATATTAAGATCACACTAGAAGATAGGAGTAAGACCACCTTCGCGATAGAGTGGGGATGTTTCTGGTATACAGTGATGCCTTTTGGACTTAAGAATGCGTCGACGATCATGTTGTTGGATCATGTGGTATGCAGACAAGGACTTATGGTGGACCCTGCTAAGATCACAGTGATAATCAATTTGGAAGCCCCAAGGAGTGCTAAATAGCTACACGCTAAGCTGGGCCATACCAGATACTATCAAAAGTTCATTAAAAGTTATGCTCTTATTACCGCGCCTATGGAAAAGCTACTGAAGAAGGACACTACATTTCTTTTGGATGAAGAATGTTAGCGCAGCCTGGATGCACTAAAGGAGAAAATGGTCATTGCATCAATCCTAGTCTTCCCAAATTGGAAGAAGGAATTCCATGTGCATGTGGATGCCTCATGTATTGTGCTAGGAGCAATAATGACATAGGTTGGCGAAGGAGAACTAGATCATCCTCTCACGTTTGTGAGTAGGAAGTTGTCTAAGGCTAAAAAGAATTATTCAACCATAGAGCATGAAGGCTTGGCTATGGTGTACACACTCTAGAAGTTCAGACATTACCTGCTAGGCAGACATTTCAATATGTACATAGACCATTCTACATTAAAATATCTAGTTAATAGGCCAGTGTTGGGGGTAAAATATGTAGATGGTTGCTGTTGTGTCAAGAATATGATTTTGAAGTAATTGTGAAGCCAAGAAGATTATCTGTCCCACATTGAAACAGGAGAGGAGTCTACTAATTTGTAGGAAGGATTGCATGACACACAACTCTTCGCAGTGACCGTAGTAGATAATCACTTCATGGATATTATCCATTTCTTGACCATAGGAACAAATCTATAAGGATATACCAGTTAGCAAAAGAAAGAATTGGTGGTGCGCATTGTAGATTTCCCTGTAATTACAGGGCATTTTTATAAGATGGGATTGGATGAGATACTTCGATGTTATGTGCCTAATTTTGAATGAAACAATATCCTTGTTGAAGCTCATGGAGGAATCTGATTGCACTAGGTATTATTGAACCAGTGGAGGAATCTGATTGGGTGAGTCCAATGGTCGTTTAAGAAAAGAAGCAGAAGGATGAAATAAGGATTTGCATAGATCTCAGAAAGCTTAATGATGCTTGTCTTCATGATCCTTTTCCAACTCCATTCACAGATGAAGTACTGGATAATGTTGGAGGGTAGGAGGCCGACTCATTCACTGATGGGTTCTCTGGATACCATCAGATTAAGATCACGCTAGAAGATAGGAGTAAGACCACCTTTGCGATAGAGTGGAGATGTTTCTTGTATACAGTGATGCCTTTTTGACTTAAGAATGCATCGACGATCTTCTCACACATATTCATTGCGGCGTTCAAAGAATTCATTCACAAGTTATTGGAGGCATATTTTGATGATTGGACAATGTTTGGGCTAGTAAAGTGCCACGTAGCCAGCTTGTGCTTGATGTTGGATACATGCCGAAGGTATCAGATTGTGCTAAACAGAAGAAATCCTTGTTCTGTGTCCCTTTCAGAATCTTGTTGGGTCATCTGGTATGTAGACAAGGACTTATGGTGGACCCTGCTAAGATCACGGTGATAATCAATTTGGAAGCCCCAAGGAGTGTTAAACAGCTGCGCGCTAAGCTAGGCCATACCAGATACTATTAGAAGTTCATCAAAAGTTATGCTCTTATTACCACACCTATGGAAAAGCTACTGAAGAAGGACGTTACATTTTGTTTGGATGAAGAATGTTAGCACAACCTGGATGTACTGAAGGAGAAAATGGTCATTGCACTGATCCTAGTCTTCCTAGATTGGAAGAAGGAATTCCATGTGCATGTGGATGCCTCATGTATTGTGCTAGGAGTAGTAATGACACAAGTTGGCAAAGGAGAACTAGATCATCCTATAACATTTGTGAGTAGGAAGTTGTCTAAGGCTGAAAAGAATTATTCAACCATAAAGCATGAAGGCTTGGCTATGGTGTACACACTCCAGAAGTTCAGACATTACCTGCTAGGTAGACATTTCAAGATGTACATAGACCATTTTGCATTAAAATATCTAGTTAATAAGCCTGTGTTAGGGGTAAAATATGCAGATGGTTGTTGTTGTTTCAAGAATATGATTTTGAATTAATTGTGAAGCCAAGAAGATTGAATGCAGGGCCAAACGATCTATCCCACATTGAAACAGGAGAGGAGCCTACTAATTTGGAGGAAGTATTGCCTAACACGCAGCTCTTCGTGGTGATCATAGTGGATAATCACTTCACGGATATTATCCATTTCTTGACCACAGGAGTAGATCTAGAAGGATATACCAGTAAGAAAAATAAAGAATTAGTGGTGCGCTTTGTAGATTTCCCTATAATTACAGGGCATTTTTATAAGATGGGATTAGATGAGATACTTCGATGTTATGTGCCTGATTTTGAATGAAACAATATCCTTGTTGAAGCTCATGGAGGCGCTGCCAGAGGGCATTATGTAGGAAAAGCAATAATGCAAAAGGTTTTGCGCTCTGGGTTGTGGTGGCCAACATTGCATAAGGATTCTAAATCCTATTGTAGGGTATGCGATGCATGTAAGAGAATGGGTAGGCCATCGTGGAGGGATGAGATACCTTTGAATCTAAAGGTGTCATTGCAATCATTTGAGAAATGGGTAGTTGATTTTGTAGGACTGATTCAGCCTCCAGGCAAGAAGACAGGTGTGCGTTATATCATTACCGCGACCAAATATTTGACAAAATGAGCGGAGGCACAACCTGTGAAGAACTATACAGGGGGAAAAATAGAAAAATTCCTATTCGAATATGTGTTGAACAGTTTTGGTTGCCTAAAGGTTTTGATGAGTGATCGGGGTACACATTTTCTCAATGAAACGATTAGCACATTAACAGATGAGTTCCAGGTTTACCATCAGAAGAGTACACCATATCATCCTTAGGCTAATGGAATAGTTGAGGCTTTTAATAAGATATTGGAGAATGCATAGATGAAGGTTTGCAACACGCAGTGGAATGATTGGGATGTGTGCTTACTAGCAGCGTTATGGGATTACAGAACTACATGTAAAAAACTTACTGGTTAGACACCTTTTAGGTTGGTCTATGGCATGGAAACTGTCATGCCTATGGAGTATATTATGCCTATTCTACACATCGTAGCTTTCACAGGAATGGAAAATTATAGAGCCTTAGAACAAAGGCTTGTGCAACTAATAGAGCTCGAGGAAGATAGATTTTTGGCTGGATTCCATCAACAGGTTAGAAGGAATGTGAAAAGGCTTGGCACGATCGGCACATCAAATTGCACACCTTCAAGGTAAATGACTTGGTTTTATTATATGACAATATGTTTGATACGTTTACAGGAAAATTTCAGATGCACTAGCTGGGGCCATATGTTATCAAAGAGATTACAGATGGTGGAGAATTTCAGCTCGCGAAGTTGAATGGAGATCCATTTCCAAGAAGGGTAAATGGAAGCCAATTGAAGCCATACACTGGGGATCTGGCCCAATGACTACATGATGATAGCATAGCCTTAGTGCTCTAGGCAGCTGCAAGGAGGCACAAGGCTATAAACTACATTGCCTGGGTTATAGAGCTACGCGATGGGGGGCTGCGCAAAATAGGAGGCTATCAGAGTACCAGAAGAAGCGCGAAGGGAGCTATGCTATAGGGGAGAGACCATGCAACATAGCCAGAAAGTGACCGTTATAGTCATTATTCATGATTTGACAGTGAGGAGATGGTTAAGAGGACCGGGGGGGGGGCATTTAAGGCTGAAATCTTTGGAGATCTTCCGCCAAATCAACATTTATGGACAAATTTTGGGGGGAACAGTCGAATTTGAATTTGAATTCACCTATAAATTACATGTGGCCGTCCAATGAAAAACACTTTGCATCCTTAGAATTTCTATGTTGAGTTGTCGATTGTTTATGAATCCTCAATTTTTCATTGATTTAGTTGCTAGTTCTGTATTTTATAAGTTACCCAAGGATACCCAACGGTTTATTCTCAACATGATGTCTAGACTAGGTGAGACTGCGAGTATTGGACGAGCTATCATCTCTAAGGGAGATGCTTCAGAGGTGATGAACATGGAGGCTTCGGCTCCTATGCCTACGACACTGAGGTCACCTAGGCTGAAGCCTACATTAGTGAGAGAAGGGCCCAAACCTAAGAAGGACAAGAAGAAGAAGCCACCGAGGAAGCATGCTACTACATAGGCCCAGAAGAAAGAAAAACCGAGCACTAAGGATAAGGGGAAATTTGTGAATATGGAGGTCGAAGAGGGTGCGGAGGACATAGACACCGAGGTGTTGGATCCTATATCCAAGTTACCGAATTATATCCCTCCACGCAAGGGAAAAGTGAAGGTCCCTAAGGACCCAGATGTAGGACAATTCCTCCTCAATACACCCCTATTACCGGAGAGCCTCACTTTTGAAGGTCCGCGCTTGGCATGGATTCCCCATCTCAGGCTAGAAGAATGGGATCTGGCGGACCACGAGAGGTTCCCCCACTTGGCAACAAAGAACTATATGAAGAGGGTCTTATACAAAGAATCAAGTGTCACCATGCTAGAGCCTGTGGAGTGGATTCACAGAGTGAATCAGTCAGGGTTGTTAAACCTATTATGGGTGCCCCACTACCACTGCTCCAACATCAACCTGATCATTATCAAATAGCTGCTGATTCTGGTGCATGACGACTGTTTGTGGCTAAGCGCGTCGATCCCTGTCACTGATACACTAATCCATCAGATCACATTTTTGCCGCACTTAGGGTTGAATCCAGCCAAGGAATTTGGCGGAAAGACTTGCGAGCATGACGTCGCAGAGAAAATGAAGGACAAATTCAAGCTCGTAAAGAAGCTACGTAGGTACTCTATTAACTCTATCACCAACATTGCGGTGAAGATTGGCACGCAGATCCTCGTGGGCAAAGTCACGAGGAAATGTTGCGCGAACGAGGTTCCGGTGCTAGTGGTTTCTTTGGTTGCATAGTGCACAGAGGGCATGCTACCTTTGTAGCGAGTTCCTTGCAAACTGTCAAGATGTGTAGGTTGAGAGTAAAACATTCCACTATTCATAGTTGTTGCTCATCACTTGGGATCTGCCAGAGGACAGTTAGTTTCCTCCTATGGAGAAAGATTTGCCGGAGGCTGCATAGTTTTCATCCCTCTGGGAAAGAAAGGATGCTGCGTGCGTTACAAAGACCAAAGTCTTCTGGGTGCTGATGGAGGAGAGCATTCACATGGCCACCAACCATAAGCCATGGTTGTCACCAACCATGTTTGAGCAACTTTCAGAGTACGCTGAGTTTAAAGATGACTTCCACTGCGTATACGTCTAGTCACGGAAGGATCCACATTAAAAATGGTTTGACCTACCTTACCTTGCTACAAAAGACGCTATTCAGGAGATCATTAAGCATTGGATGATAGATTTGAATAATCCATTCGATATAGCTACAAGAACCAAAAAATCCGTGGAAAAGAAGAAGAAGGAAGCAGAAGGTTCAACAGTTCGCTGAGAAGAAGAGAAAAGAGGCCTAGTATAAGACTCGGGTGGAAGTAGAGCATGCCGCAAGGGAGCAGGCTCAACAAGAAGAGTACAGCTTCGAACACAGTGGTAAGTCTCCTTTGCCCCAAATAGAGGAGGAGGAGTAGTCAGAGCAGGGTGGTGGTGGCCAAGAGGAGAAGAGCACCCCCTTCCAGATCAAAAGGTATAGGGAACAAGGAAAGGAAGGGCTGCAGAAGAAATCAAAAGCGACCAAGCCATCGCTGGACCCAATCATTCTGACAGATGGCGACATTGATGAGATTGGAGACAAGGTGCATGATACCAACGTAGAACTGCTGCAACAGTTTGAGCAGCAGCAATAACAGGCGCTGAGTACCATTCAGAAGGATCTACGCGAGATGCAAATTTAGACAAGTCAGATACAGGTAGGCGTAGGGAAGATTAGCACTGCATCAATGAGTTTGGCACCAAGACCACTTAGGTAGCAGAGATGGTTTGATAACAGGATCCTTGAGCATGGAGTCAGCCGATCACAAGGTCATTGTCAGTTCTTTGAAGAATATCGGCCTCAACCTGGCCACGCTCCCCAATGTGTATCTTCACATGCTGTAGGCAGGTGTGACAGCAGGGTTCAGAGTACGGGAGAGGTGCACACTCAGCCTCATCAGTGAGTATCAGGTGAACAATGAATAGATGTTTATTGAGAAGATAGAGGTGATGAAGGCCAAGGACTCAATCTAGGTGCAGAGTGCCCAGATAACGGCCGCAGTGGTAGAAGCATGTAGAACGGTGCTGGAGTTGCATATCCCGAAGGACATACTGTTGGAGGCAAAGATTAGAAAACTTGTTGCAGGCATGTGTGACACCAAGGTAGAGGTGGCTAGAGTCTAGTTTGAGCTGACCCTGAAGATAATAGAACTAGAGCTCAAGTTGCATCCTTCAACCCCGCCAGAGGTAAAGGAACAATGCGAAGCCGCTGTGAAAGATGGAGTCGCGATTGTGGATTCTGAGGTGGTGGATTGCACCACACTGTTTGAACATGCTATGGAGGTAGTCACGACACTGTAGGAAGATCCCACCCTGCAGATCTTGAATACAGGAGTCCACGAGCTTTAGCAGCAGTATGATGAAGTGAGGGTGATGACGTGCACTATTGCTACAACACAACACCTTGCCAAGCTACAGGAGGTGAAGCAGCTACTTACACAGGCGGAAGCAACACATAAGAACAATGCCAGTCTTAAGGCCAGATTGGGGCACTGGTTGGATGAGGTGTACATCATCTTCACCAATATTCAAGAGAAATTGGTGACATTGCAGAGTATGCAGCAGAAAATCAAGCAGGACAGTACAGGACCATCCACAGAGTAGTTGATGGAATAGATCAAGCAGGCAACCACGTAGAGCATAACTGAGGTAGCAGTTGCACAAGTGGAGCTGAGGGATCTTCACAGTAAGATATCCGCACCAACCGAGTGACTTGAGGGTGAGTAACAATATTTGTGTTGGGGGCTTGTTGGGGTAGGGTCCCTTAGGGTCAATTTTGGGGCAAAAGCCTAAGTTTTGTTGTAATAAATATGTAAAGTCTCCGCAAATTGTGGTCGCAGAGCGCGTAGATAGTTAAAGTGTCATAAAGGGTTTTACCCTTCTTTATGTAAGTAAAGTCAACTTCTTGAGGATCTACCCATGGTTCGTGGACCATGGGATTGTATAAATAGTTGTGTCTTATGATGTCTAAGGCAAGTAAGGAAGTTTTTTCTATGGGGGAAGTCTAGAGAGTTAACGTAGAAAAGTAGGAAGACATGATCTATAGCTGTGTGTGCAAAGGCCTAGAGTAGAGTCCACAATTGAGTGCACAGACCCCTGCAGCTGAGTGTGCAAGGAGGTCTTGAGTCTGTAACCTTGAATTGATTATCAATAAAGAAGATTACTCCAGAACTTTCTGTGTTTCGTCTATTTACTTCTGTTATGAATGAATGCACTTATGCTTTGATGGATGATGGGGTTATGAAATAATATTGTATTGATGTGCGACTTTGCTTGATTTATATTGTTATATGAATGCAACTAATATAAACTTTTATGCGAAGATTATCTTGTTGTATGTTAAAGTTATCGAACACTTAGGTTGATCTGAGTAATTGTTGGATTAGAATTATATTTGATACGCGTAAGTAGCTGAGTAGTCTGTTCAAGGTCCACAAAAGACAGTGGTAGATCTCCACAGAGGTCTAGAGGCTAATTAAAAGGAGTTATATTGATAAGCCATAAAGGCTTATCGATCTACACAAAAGCAGATTTAGGACATAAAATGACATCACGCCAATCTCTGGGTGCGGAAACATGGTTCCAACATCCCCCCATATTGCTTCAAGTGAGACTTCAGTCCGCGCTCCACAGATTGATGCCGAAAGGGCCAGTAGTGTAGGGATTTGTTTGGTGCAACTAACTCTGAACCTGGGCCAGGACCCACTAAGACAACAACCTTCGAGCTTAGCATTCCACCGTTCCTTGGTATGCACCTAGTGTTCAATGTAAACCACCTTCAACCATACTTTCCACCATTGTTGGACACATCCGACGTTGCAGAAAAACTCACACCAACAAAGCTAAACTCAGAATGCATGGAACATGCCACCACTGATTTGATCATGGATACACAGATCAAGAGCACTCGTCAACAGAATATCCAACTATATCGAGTTGTCAAAGCTGACCAACTCCTTCACCAAGGCAAGTGGCTTACCAGGGACCATGTTCAATAGAAGTTTCCCATCTCATGGAGGCACACAACACAATGGGGACCATTGCTTCCTAAGGGGGGAGGAATGATCCAGGTGGATATTGGTGGCCACCCGCCTATTCCACTTGGACCCCCAACATTGTCTCTTTTAGTTTTTTGGTTTCCTCAATTGTAGCATAGTTTACTAATTTTGGCTGTTTTTTGGGTCCTAAACTTCTAGAGCTGTTTTGAGGCCCTAAACGTCGTTTTTAGGGGAAACGGGGAGACCAAAATCATCCCAAACCAACCAGACTATATTTTTAAAGAATCTCTTTGAGATATTCGAAATGAGGTATTATGATAGCCAAATGGAGATCGTATGTTGAAGTTATGACCCCAGGAAGTTGATGTACCAATTTACCCAAATGGGGCCCACAGTTTTGGCGCTTTATCTCCTAGGGTTATGTTTTTGGATGTTTAGGGTTTTCCATTGTTTCTCAATAATAAATAGGCCTTTTAGCCTCATTGTAACAAAGTTTAGAGGCATGTAGCTACCACGTCTCTTCTCAAAGATAAGCTACCATCGCTCGAGCTATCTTATTTCCATTCTGTTGGTAAGCATAGTTCAGTATTTTTCTATTAATGAAATGAAGTGTTTTTCTGCTGCATCTCCGTATTTATGATTATATATGTAAGTTGTTGTGTTCCTGTTTAAGTTGGATCAGTTGTACATGTGGAACTAGAGGGAGAGTTCCTAGTAGAACTGGTATAAATTCTAGAATAGAGGGTAGTCATGCTCTGAAATAGAGACATAGCTCAACTAGAGGTTAAATGGAAACATTTTAGTCCAGAAGAGGCAACTTCGGAGTTGGAGGATGCTTTCAAAGAGTAATATTGTTCTCTGTTTCAAAAAATTGGAATGTATTCTAGAAGACTATGATCAAACATTAGGATGATGTCAGATTAAAGTGAGGGAGGATGTGACATCCCCTAACTTGAGGTTTTTCTTTATGTAATTAATTATATGTGTTCCTCTTTTTTGAATGTTTGAAAAACATGAATAATTTAATTATCAGTACATTATTACTGATAATGAATGTTTGTAAATATGTATTTAAGATGTTGTTAATAAATAAAGAGGTCAAGAAAATTAATATTGGAGTACATTTTACTAAAAGAGATGAGGCTGCAAATTGGCGTGAATATTAATTACCCTGTAATACGTCCCAGGCATATAATCTGGATGATTAAACATATTGTGAAATTATGGAATTGGCCAATTAATTATTTCCCTAAAATACATGATGATGTATTTGGGAGTAGGAAACAAAAGCTCAATAATGAGCTAGTAATTTATTGTCACATGTTAGGGAGGTGGAGGTAGTTACCAACTACCAAAGTGAGTGGTAGATGGGTAATGGACATATGCACTTTTTTTTTTTTCATTTCTAGAGGGACTCACGCTGTCTTGGGGAGGCTGGAGAGAACAACAAGTGAAGAGGACAAGCATAATTGTATTTGAAGACCTATGTTTAAGAGAATAACTTTTGGAAGAAGTATCAAGGGTGGGAAGAGTCAAGTAGTCAAATATTAATTTTCCCAAAAACCAATTCAAGTCAATATTCTTACCTACTGTGTCATTTAGAAAATACCAAGACGTAGTTACAATTTATTTATATTTCTATACAATGTATTTAAGTGGCAGGTAGTAAATATTATGATGAAAAAGGTAGTTCAAAATGGTTGTATTTTACTTTATTAAATTACAAGATTATGAAAGAGTAGAAAAAGAGAATGCAGTGAGACCTAAAGTTTTTTATAATTGTGAAAGAAATCATGGTGTTGTAGAATACTGATAGAGTTAATAAGATTTTGCCTCAAATAGGAAATAGGGAATCTAGACTTAACTCTTAATTCTTTGGTGGAAACAGAATTTAATATTTTGTGGAAGCATTATATATTATATATATATATATATAATATATATTATTATATATATAGTTATATAATATTTATATATATTTTTTATTTTTTTATTTATATATATATATATTTTATTATTTATATATATATTTTGCACAGTGAATTCCTAGACATGAACATGGTATTATTGAGAAGGAAAATATTAGTAGAAATATTGTCAAGTTCTTTTTGTGAAATGAAAATAAATTACAAGTACTTATGTACATATACTCAACTGAAGATAGAATTTATATTGTTTAAATAAGGAAGTTACATTATGCATAAATATTATTTGTGGAGAGAAAATGTCAAAACAAAATGTAAATTTGGACAGTTATTTACGGACGGGGTGTTCTAAAAAGATGCTAACACTAGGTATTCTTGATTAAATATAACAAATTATGTAGGAATTGTACAACTAAAAATTCTTAGTATTTACTAAGGAACATCAGTCACTATGCGAACAATTATTAATGTAACAAGAATTGAAAAACTAAAACCAAGTAAATACTGATAGAAGATGTATTGGTATATAAATAGAAAATGTTTTATACAAAGTTATTTCCATGATTTCATTCAAAACAAATACATGTAAAAATTGTTAAATGGAAAAAATACTAAGTAGTAGTTTGGGTCAAAAATATTGACCCTAATATATTTTGTATTCAAGGAAATTGTCATAAATAAATTGAACAAGTAGGTGTAAGAGCCTGAAAGATTACATTCTTCCATAACTGGAAGTGTATGTTTATAATTACATTGATTTTTTTTATTATAAATAAATGTGTAATAGAACTCTGGTAGCGAAGTCACAGACACAAGAGCCAGGTACAAGAGTATCTGACCTGGTAAAGGGACGAAATGTCTTGTGAGTTGAAGAAGAGAAATGCCATAAATTGGAAACATCAAAGGAAAATAAATTCCAACTAGTATATTGAAAGGTTACCTATAGAAACATAAAGGGAACATTAATAGAAATAAATAATAGATTAAGACAAAAGTACAAACAAAAAATAGTAATGTAAAAAATATTTAAAGATGAGTTTATAATCACATTGGAATGGTAATAGACCTCATTCTATTTCTTTTAACTACAAAAGAACAAAACACAAATTAGTATTGGTATGAAGAAGGAAAATTCCTAGTTCAAACAAGCGATGTGAACATGTACACATATCTAAATATGAAGGTTAAAGTGTATGAGGAATAATATATACAAGGTGGCCACCAAGCTGTTATAAAATAAAAAGGGACAAAATAATATGTAGAGAAAGAATTTGAACTTTGTTTACAGAGAAGAAAATTAAGTGTATATATAACCCTACACAAAAACAAGATAGCTCAAACATGTTCCCAATACATAATTGGTTATGTAAAGAGTATGGTTGAGAGAATAAAAATTTGGTTATCAACACCCAAGTAAGATTTATACCATAAACTTGAAATGGGTATATATATCAACTAAGTTGCACCCAGCCACAAAGAACAGGGATGAGACCCGCATGTGATTGTCTCAGGGTTAAGAGAAAACCCTAAACCCCTAAACCCTAATAAATTTCAACGTAATAACAGAATGGAGAGAGAAGCTTATTAAGTTATTCTATATAATAGAACAAATTTTTCTAACCCCCGAGATTAAATTAATTTAGAAAAAAAAGGGGTATAAACCCTAATAAGAGTTTATAAAGAAAATGACCAGTAGGAGAGGAAAAATACGTCATAGGGTTTTTAAACATTATGGAAAATATATTTAAAAGGAAATTTTACATATTTTACCCCTGTAATTTATGCTTAATAAAATCTTAGAAGAATGAAACCTTGGAACTTTGGTGGTCTCTCCAGCGAAAATTTATCTCTGAGAAAGAGAATGTAAATGAGTCCAAACTTCAGATATTAAATACCCAAAATTTATATTTCAATAATCATAAAAGGAAAGCAAGAATTGTCAAAATTTTGTCTTTGAAATTCACCTGAAATGTATTGTTGGTCAAAGATAAAGAAAAAGGGATTAATGTTGAAATTATGAACTCTAGAGAACCTTATGGATGACAGCCAAAGTTCCGAAGCAAACCCTGAACAAAGGAATACTATAGATATAGTAGTGAGAACCTAACAAGAACAATAATGATAGGATTAGTTCACAAACATATAAGAATTCTAACAATTCTAACAACTAAACATTTGAGCACAATAGAAATGACATAACAATAAATCAATTACATTTGATGTAACCTGGTATACAAATCAATTTGCAATTAACTATGTAGGAAAACTTAATGACATGATGAACGACATAAAAAAGAACCCATTTCTTCCATATCAAAATACCCTTGAGGAATCTAGTTGCAAAGTGGTAACTTACAAAGCTATATGAGAAAATGAATGAAAAAACAAGAATAGTTGGGGTAGTCATTACTGCGACAACCCCCAATTAGTTAGATTGATGTATGAAATGTAAAAAAATTGATAATAGAAAAATTGGTTGAGTAATGGGACAAAAATTCCAGATTATGGGGTGATTACTTGCTAGAAATAATATTAATGTACAAAAAATTAAAATGAGGAAATTGGAAAGGTCAAGGGAATTTGAATAGTGAAGAAGAGTAAAATCAAATTGTTGGAAAATATTTGCAGCAACAAGAAGAAAAAAAAGAGAAAGGAAGGAAAAAAAGTGCGTGGGGCATTGGAAAATAAGAACACAAAGGTAGCAAGAGAGAGAGAGGGAGAAATTCAACTTACCAAGATAGGCTTAACAATAGAAAGGAATGGAGTTTTTGATTGGTAAAGGAGTTGGAATAAATAACCATGTGAGGAATTGATTTCCTCTTGAGTCCTTGGTAGCATGGAGCATGGAAATAGTGTTTCTTAGGAAATCCCTATGGGTTGGGGCGGAGGAATTAATCCTAAAAAATTCCTAGAGGATTTATGGATGCTTCCTTATTGTCTTTTGATTTTACCGTGGGTTCTGGAATCCCTGCATTAGGTGGAACCATACTTTTGTGTTTGTAAGGGTGGATACCACTAGTCTCTAGAATCCTTGTGTGTTTTATTGGTTTTAATTCAGCTTGTGGGTGGAGGTGGTTGAATCTCTGGATTCCAGGTTTCAACTGATGGATGTGTTTTAATCCCTAAAGTAAAATATCCCTCAAGCTCTAGAATTCATCTCAAAGATGACATCTGCAAGTGATACTTTGTTGTAGTTTTATATGGTTGGGTGGAGAGTCATAGTCATAAACTCAGTTTCCCATCAGTTTGAGATATGTGTCTCTCATATTCTCAAGAAATCAAGAATTTATATATATACATGTCTATTTGCATTTTTGGTCTAAAAAAATGTTTATTGAGGGCATGGTTCATTATTTCTTTAGCCTTATGAATTGACCAATGTGTTTTTGTTAATTTGTAAAAGGTGTTGGAACAACATGTGGCAGAATTGATTTAGTCTTTACAGTAACTAACATGCACTCTCCGTTAATGATTACATATTGTGCATGTTTATATTGTATTAATTATAGGCTACAGGAAGGTATGAAATCATGGATGCATAGAAAGCATGGTTTCCACTAACATCATTGTTCCAAGGATTATTTATTATGATGATGTTGGGCTACACTGGCAGAAATTAGTGCTCAACAATGTCAATAAATAATCTGGATATATTTGTAATCTTGTGTCGATTGTATGCTTAATTTGTTGTGTAAGTGCTGGGAGACTTATTGCATGCAATTGGGTACATACTTAAATTGAAGGGAAGGAAGTCTTGATTCCATTTCTTGTGGTTGCATTCTACCATGCATGAACCAAGGAAATACAGTTTCTTCTCTGTTAATGAGATGTTACAACTTTCTATACTTTTGTGAAGAAATTCACTTGAAAGCATTGCAATTTTTCTATTTTAATCGTGATTGATTATTTCTTAAGTTTAGCATTAAATTCCTTATGAATTTGTTAGCCATTAAGTGCTAGAAGTACCACAAGAAAAGCTTGGAAAGTTAGAAAAAGAATGTCTCTATTAAAGTGTTGGAAAACTGGAAAATTCAAGTTAAATTTAAAATTTTTGCATTGTAGGTTGGGGAGGTCAAAGTTCGGAAGGTTAGCTTGGAAGGCCCAACCTCAGGCATACTTTTCCACCTAACCTTCGGCGAGCCAACCTAGCTTTTTGCACCCATAGGTCATAAGGTTGGGGAGGTCAGGGATCAGACCCTCCTAATATATTACATTACAGTGCTGAGAAGGTGAGGCTTGACCCCAACCTAGATCGAAGGTTAGGGGTCAGGCCCGACTCTTTTTAAATTAACACACCATAAGGAAAAGGGTCAACCCTGACCTTCCTCGGGGTTCATGCCTACCACGTGGGCTTGCCACAGTGGTCACGCATCAGGTTCCCTATGCGTTTACCATGGTGGAGTACATCCCCACCAACTGGCACGTGGGCCTTTATGTGGCTACCGTGATGACACGTCGGGGTGGTTATGGTTAATTTTTAAAGGGACATAAATTTTGATTCATAAGTCGTATCAAGGTGAAATTTATATCGTTGGAATCATATCAATGAGATGAAAGCAATTATGTTGTTTATTTGAAATTCTAGAATAGTTAAAAAGTTTAACTCCCATCCCCATCACTGTGCTTTGGGAGTTGGGTCAATATAGTAACCATCTCGTTCTAACTCTGGTTGGATTTGGGGTTAGGATGGGTGTGTTTGCACGTGGTATCTGAGCATCCAGGTTCAACACTTGGGCTAGATGGGATCTAACATGGGAAAGTAATAAGACAAACATTTAGGTATTAAAATTTACTCTGTAATTAATCTGTTGCATGCATGATTAATATGTTTTTACTGTTGTTGAGGAAATAACAATTTTGTTGACATATTCATTTTGTTGACAATGCATGCATGTGCATGGATGATAACAAGGTTTTTTTTTACATCTGTCCTTATTATAACAACTCTGCAAAATCAAGTTCATGGCATGATTTATTATTTATTTATATTATCATGTACCTAACAATTGCATGTGAATGACAAGAAATTACAAGTAGCAAAAGGCAGAGAAAGACAAAAGAAATGAGGATAGGAATGGTATAACACAGTTCTGACCAGTCACATAATGGGTATGAATAAGTAAGGATGAATGAAGAAGAAATATTAGTTTGCCAAGGGGGAGGGGAAAACTCGCTTGACTGGTTGGATACCTTGAGAAGCCTAAAGGCTGAAATCTATAGCTTCATAGCAAATAATGAAAGGTTGATTAAGGCTTAGGAGAGGCAGGCTGAGGTGAATGCGTTCATACTCCAAAGCCCCTTAGAATTACAGGGACAAAGGCAACATGATGAAATTATGGTGGTGTTTGACAATTTGAGCAAGGTGGCTCACTTTGTAGTAGTTAAATCTACCAATTCAGTGAGTGAAGTGGCTCAAATATTTGTAAAAGAGATTGTGAGGTTACATGGAGTTCCCAAAAAATATATTTTAGATAGAGATGTCAAGTTTACTTCCAATTTTTGGAAAGAATTACTTGTAGCACTGGGGATGAAATTAGCCTTCATTACATCTTATCATCTATAGACAAATGGGAAAATAGAGAGGAAAAATAGAATCTTGGAAGACATGTTGAGGATATATGTGACACACCAAAAAAAAGGTGGGAATCATATCTTCCACTTATAGAGTTTGCATATAACAATGGGCACCAAGAAAAAAGATGAGCCTATTTGAGGCATTGTATGGAAGGTGTTGTAATACCCCTATAAGTTGGAGTGATTCAGTGAAAAAAGCCCTTATTGGGCCTAATATGCTAAACGAAATGGAGCAACAAATGCAAATCATTAAGCAAAATTTAGAGGTAGCATAGGACAAGCATAAAAGTTATGCAGATCAACATAGGGTGCATAAAAAGTTTCAAGTTGGGGAACATGTTTACTTGAGAATTAAACCTAAGAAAAGTTCCTTGAAGATTGGGTGATATGCCAAGTTGGCACCATGATTTATGTGGGCATTTTGAGATACTTGAAAGGATAAGACAAATGGCCTATAGGCTAGCCTTGCCTCTATAAATTAAAATCCATAATGTTTTCCATGTTTCTTTGCTTAAAAAATATGTGCAGGATTCTAATTACATGATTGATTGGTTTGTGCTACATGTGGTATACTTTGTGTTTAAAAGTCTTGTGTAGACTTTGTGGACAAAGGACTCACAACTCTATTGGAAGAGTGATAAGACTTGTGGTTTCTCACTCGTACTGATTGTAGCAACATGAAGGAAAAGAGTAAATTAATTTCTTGCTTGTGTAAGTAGGCGTTGGATTTGGCATTGTGATTAACTTCATAATGCTATAGTTGTGAGATTGTATGCAAAGGCTTGACACATTTTGTCAATATGAAATGTAATGAGTAAAGGCATGAGCTAAGGTTGTAGATGCCTTGATTTCTAGACTTGGCATAAGGATTGGACTTAAACTATTGTTTGGTCTTGGTACAAGAGGCCGAATGAAATTAATGATGTTGGTATGGGCATGATAGTTTATTTTCCAATTATAGCTGAATTTTCCAAGCGAATTGAAATCCTTTGAGAGATGATATTTGCATGTGCATGTAGCAATTTTGGTTTTTGAAAATTTATGTTGAGATAAAATATGTTTATTTATGCCATGGATTTTGAGACATGTGGCTAATATGTAAACTGAGATATGTGTTTAGTTGCAAGGCAACGTGCTTGGTACAATAGGGAAAGAAAAATAGTATACTATTATTATTTATTAATGCACTAATAATTGTGTGTGAATGTCAACGTATTAAGAACTTTAGCACAACAAAAGGAAGAGTAGCTGGGAAGAGTTATCAAGCATTTGAGGCAACAAAGTTCACTACTGTAAAAGAGGAAATGGAGGGTGCTTTCCCTCAAGACCCTCTGATAAGTATCAAAGGAACCCCCTGCCACCTCTTCCCCATTTTGGAAGAAATTGGAAGGGAAGTGCAAGTTTAAAAAGGGCTTCCATGAAATATTGAAGAAGGATAAGTCTAAGTTTTATTCATGAAATATTGAAAACACCAGAACTCATGGGTTAAGTGGGTATGATTGTTGATCATTTGATATTTTTTGTTCCTTTGTTTATGACTCTGAATTCTTGTTTTCTCTGCTATGTTTCCTTCATTTTGCTTCTCACTCTTTCCTTTTATGTTTAAGAAGTCGTGGGAATTTTTTGGGATAGAAGAGAACTAATGGCGATCAATAAGAGTTGAGTGGAACCCAACAGGCAATGTAAAACTAAGAAAAAACCCAATGAATGAGTAAAGGACAATCAAAGCTAGGAAAGAAAAACATGACAACTAGTTGGTTGGTTGCGTCCATAGGGATAAATGGAAAGTGGTAGGACAACTAGGAAAAGGTAACAAGGAAAGTTGAATTAAATGGGATTGAGATAATAAATTCCTTTGCCAACTTGGGAACTTTTTCTCTCAATGCTATGCATGCTTTGCATGGATAAAGGAGGTTCTCTTAACCTTGAACTTATGATATATATATGTGTATGGGTCATCCTTGTGGAAGAATGACTTTTTTGACGAAATATCATGGATTTGGATTGTGGATGCACATAGTGAAGCATGGGAGAGACATTAGAGGCAGTATGTTCTGGTCCACATAAATAGAGACAACATGGTATCTAGTTTTTATGTTACAATGTGTTAAGTCATATGTATATGTGCAAGTGTTATGTGTATTTGGTATTATGCTATATGTTTGTGTGTTGTACTATGTGTTCATGTTATGTGCTACATTACGTTGTGTGGTGTAATGTGTTTGGGGAAGACATGTATGGGGCTATCTGGGACATTGTGTTGTGTGGTGTGACAGGTGGAGGCGAGCGTGCCTCTGGATTCATGATAATAATATTCCTGCCAATCGAAGACTACCTAGGTTGGTAGTGCTCGTACTTGCAGGGTGGTGAATGGGCTTATATATATACGTGTGTGTGTGTGTGTGTTTATCATGAGGTGGAGGGAACTTCTGGATTTCCTTGATGATTGAGGGTGGAGGTGATCCTCTAGTATGAAATCGAAGAGAAGAGAAGGTATTGGGTGCTTTTCGATTTAGAAACCAATCCAATGTGGGTACAGAAAGAGCAAAGGAAACTAAATGCTTACTAATTGGAAATCAATCCAGTGTGTATTAAGACACAAGCAAAGAATAAGTTCAAGATGAGACTCAATATTTCATTCAATTTTTAAATTTCTATATTGTGAATCTAACTCCATGTTTTTATTTATGATGGTGGGGTGTTGAGCTAATTGGATTTGATATTCTTATACATGAGGATCTGATTGCGGAGCTAATTTGACTTGTTGTGGTAGGAACCAAATGGAATTATAGATGTCACTTCATTGATGAGCTATCAATGAGGCATGATTTAAATTTATTATAATTTATTATGGTGTATCTAATGGAAAATTTACGTGCTTTGATGTAGAGAAGTATGGAAATTTCTTGCTTTGGGTGGTTGGAGCTGGCTAGAAGAGAATTAGAAGTAGTAGTAAAAGGAATTAGATCATGCAACAATATGTTGGTAAAGAATTTTAGGAATAGGGCCATTGTGGTACATCGGTACCCAATAGTGTCCATTAATTTCCATAAGCATGCAATGACCAGTATGATGGTTTTGAGTCAGGGGGATGCCTTGGTTTTGGGACCTTATGATGCAATAAAACCTTGCCAAGGAATGAATCACCTAAGGGATTGGGTGTTGAAAAATGTGTAACTAGGTTCGGTCTTCATAATTATGAAATGTATTATTGTAAATTATAAAATGAAAAGAAATTACTATTATTGGAGCATGTGTTTCATGCTCAAGTTCTTTTATTTTATAGGTCAAGCACCCATGGAGTGATTCTAGGGTTTGTCCTAGGTTTAAGAGTCATTATAATATATTGAGGATCCTATGGGCACATTGTATCTTGTAAGTCGACCTGAGGAGCTTTCAAGTCAGCCTACATGAAGAGCCACATCTACTTTTAAAGGAGCCTATATAGAGAGAGGAGCTCGTCCTCCATTGGACACAATCACTCACACTCTTTCTATGCAAATAAAAAGGACAAGGAAGAGTCAATGAAGAAGGATGAAGAAGTCGAAGTGCTTGGGCTAGTTCTCTCTCTCTTGTAAAAGTCGAAGCTAGGGTGCTCTAGGGCTATCTTTGGTTTGATCTTGGAGAAAGGAGAGAAAGAAATTCAAGCGAAGGTTACTTGGGGTATCTCACTAGCCCTAGGTCTCAAAAAAAGGCAAGTGAAGGAAAGAGAAGGCTATATGAAGGAGATCGAAGTCTCGAAGAGGTGCAACAACAATTGCAACAGTTGCCAGGAGAAAAAATTTCAGATCTATAGTAGGAGGTTGAAGTCCTTGCAGTGGTGTTATAGACATATTTGGGCACATCAACCCCAAACTTATATGTCAATAAACTAGGGCTCATCAACCCCTAAAAGAGTTGTTTCATTCCCTAAAGGACATAGTAATCTGAATACATCATTCCCCAAAAGTTCCACCTGAGAAACCATCCAGAAATGGCCTAAATTAAACCATACTGA
>APFE030327680.1:412488-430905 GCA_000404065.3 Pinus taeda | reverse complement strand
TGAATGTTATCATTTGTGAATGCTATCATTTGTTCATTATATATCTGATTCTGTAATGTTTATGTTGTAATAGATCATGATGCTTTGACGGTTCTTTGTTGCTATAATTGTGCAGGTACTCTCCAAGCCAGTTAAGTACAAAGAGGAGTTGCAGGATCTGTCAAGGGGGAGAGAGAGCAAGCAAGGGTTTAAGCGGAAGTTCCAGGTTGGTTCCATTATCTTTCTCTTATCTGTTACACATAGAAGAAATCGTTGAATTGCTTTAAACTGTTGTTTCTAGGGTAGTTGCCACACCTAGAGGGCTAGCATTCTATAGGAATACTAGTTTTCCCATAAACAAATTGGTGACTCCGCTGTGGAAGAAAAAATGTTTGTTTGTTGTTATTGTTTGTTTTATAAACTATAGACAGAACCTAAAGTCAGCCAGGTAGCCTTCAAACTGCTCTTGCTTTGCAATTGCATAGTAGCTGAATGCTGCTTCAATCAATCTCTGGTTTAGTTTATGAATTAAAACATTTGACTTACAAGAATTCTAGATGCCCTTTTGATAGCTCAATAACCTCTCAAGACATTCCTTCATACCTTGCTCTTTACTATTCATTAAAGCTCAACTTAACTCACTGAAAACAGCTGCACATCTGAGCCAAAACCCATTTCAGTTGTGCTCTCTGGACCATCGCACTATCTTCCACTGCAACCCAGTATGCATCGCACCTCCCAAATGTGGTAAGTGTGATGCATCCCTATTTCTGTGAAGCCTAGGTGCGATGACTGACTGAACTATTTTTCCATTCTAGACATTAGGGGTTTTTGACCTTGTTTTCAGTTTTTTTTAGTTGTTTTGCTGCATATGAACAGAGCCTCCTTACTGAAGCCTACTCGCATCACATAAATCAGCCTCGATTAGAATAGGATTAGTGAATATTTTTGTGTATTTGTTCATCATTCACAATCCTTTGTCGAAAAGTTGTTTAAATCGATTGTCTCTTTGATACAAAAAGTGTCGTAATTGTCGTTTTGTGTCGAAAAGAGAAGTGTCGTGGATTCTTCCTTCCCTTGATATTCGATTGACTTTTCTTCATGTATTTGGTTTGATTTGTTTATATTCGAAGTGTCAAAAGCATTTTTTATTCAAAATTGAAAAGTGTCATGGAGTCTTCCTTTCTCTTTTGAAGAAGAAATTGTTGAAAATGTCATTTTGAATGAAATATTTCAGATCTTTGCTGCATTTAGTTTTCCTTTTTGGAATTTTTTACATTAAGGATATTGAAAAAATACATGCATTTGCATTTAGCAGTTGTAGATTTGTGGGTGAAAAGATGATTTAGGAAAATGCACTAGTGTGTGCTCTTTGCTCTTTGCTCTTTGCACTGTAATTTTCTTTCCCTAGTAGCTAGGATTTTCATTGCTCAAAATAAACAAAGATTGTTTATCATTGTAGATTACATTTTGGGAATTTCAAATCATCATCATGTGGTTAACCATTGAAAGGAAAACTCTAAACAAGATCAACTTTAAAATAAATTTCAATGAACCTAACAACGCTTTGGAACTTAACGCAACATATCTAGAGGTCTAGGCTAGAGACGTGTTCCGGCGTCATTAAAACTAGTGGATATCGTTTTTATTGAAGGTTGGGTGATTCCTCCTCCTTGATACGACAAGTGCTAGCATGGACTTGTGCTCCCCGTATTGTCACGTATATATTGGGAGACCACAGTAGGTTTATATCCTTTATCCATAGGAAGTTGAGTCTACCGCCTTATTGATCGTAATGCAATGAACACAACATTCGGGAAGATTGGCTGTCGTACATAAGTACTTGGTAATTTCTCTTTAATTTATCACCAAGGTTTATATTTTAGTTTTTCTATTGGTTTGGTAATCCCTCTGTCTAGATTTTCCAGAGTAGTCACTTTCTTTCCTTTTCGACTCTTTAAAAGAAAAAGTCCATTTGAGCACTTGTCTTTTCAGTTTCATTAAAAATCGAAGGAGACTAGAGTCATCTTTAGCTTTTTCTTGACTCTTAAAAACTAAAAAAACAAATTTGTGTCCAAGCGTTATTAAAATTAATTGAATTTAGAATAACATCCATGTTCCTTAGTTGATCTTAGGTTGAGACATATGGCGACGAATTTGGAGTCCACTGATCAAGGAATACCTTTTGAGGTGAATCCTAGTCCTTTTCCTTCTTGGGGAAATATTGGTGCCCCTTATATGGCTACATTGTCCCTTCTGGGAATTACCATTGGCCTACCAGTATAGCTATTTTCAACCTTTGTGGTTCAAAATGTCATGATTTCTCCGCAATCAAGTACACCTTTGGTTGAACCTGAAATTAACCCTTTGCCTTCCTCCTCATTTGTTTCTCCCTCCCCTTCTTCCTCTTCGCTTGGTGAAAGTAGTGATACTAGTAACCAGGTGGCTGAGAAGAAGAAGAAAGAGAAGGAGAAGAAGAAGAAGAATCCAATTCAGCAAGGGGGCAACCAAGCAACCATTGCTCTGAATGCATCATCCAATGAAAATCCACCCACTAAACTTCCCAAACCCAAATTTCCATGCATAATTTGTACGAGAGACCATTTTCATCAAGATTGTCCTTGCTTTCCTCGGATCTTGAAAGAATAGTCTCCCTGTTCACACCATCCCATGTCATCAACTTCTGGAGATCATGTTGGTAACACACCTTCAACTAGTGATAGTAAAGTTCATGGACAAAGGAGAAAAGTTAAGGTTCCATGTAGGTTATGTGAAGGTAACCATTCCCTTCACCTTTGTCCCTTTTTAGATGAAGCCAAAAGAGTGTTGGATAACCGTCCTGCTTCACCGCAGCGACTCCCATCTGTTTACAAGAAACTTTCACTAAGTCCTTCACTAGTTGAAAAACCGACTGACTTAAATCAACCGTCGATCGAAACCACTCTCTCTGAAAGTGAATCTTATGAGTCCATACCCGACCCAAGTCAACAAGCTGAGGTGACAATTGACCCAATTTCACCTTCAGCTAATCGTACCTTTCTCGAAGAGAGTGAAAATGGTACTATTCAAGTTCTTTTTGTTACTTCAGATTCTAACGAACTTGGGGGCGATTCGCCTGTTCCATCTAGACAGGAGGAAAACCCTCCAGTTCTCATAACTCAAGGGGTTAATTCTCCTGTTTATTCGGTACCCCCTACAAGTAGTCTAGTCACTTCCTTTGATTGGAATCGACTAGCAAGATCTCGCCTTCCTTCTTATGTACCTTTCAGGATCATAGTACAAGTTTGTAAAATGATCATGTCTGGCACTATTATAGATGAAGGTGCATCAGTGAGTATCCTTTCCTCAACTGCTTGGAAAGTGCTTGGTTTGCCATCACTTATACTTGTTACACAGAATCTACTAGGCTTTAACAAAGGAACCAATCGACCGTTAGGGATCCTTCCTAAATTACCTATTGGGAGGGAAAACCGTTCATATGAATGTGATGGTAGTCCCACGACCTTTAGACTAGAATTTACTTCTTGGGCATGAATATGTTTATAACATGGAAGCTATTGTTTCGACACTCTTCCGAGTGATGTGTTTCCCACATGAAGGCAAAATTGTCACCATTGACCAGCTTTCATTTCCCGGTCCAAGCATAGCTCCAAGTCAATCATCATCCCTAAATGGTCCATTTGCATCAATGTTATCAATTGAACCTTCATTCCATCCACGTGATAACCATGAGTAGTCTGGTGAGTGTAATGAAGCTTAGGGGGCACGCACCTAGTTGTGAAGGATAAGTTTCCCTGTAGGTTATGTGATTGGTCTGACACATCATTCACCTTTGTCTATTCTGGACAAAGCCAAAGAGGTGTTTTGTTTATTCTGGATGAAGCCAAAGAGGTGTTTTGTCTATTCTTGATGAAACCGTCCTACCTCACCGCAGTGACTTCCATTTGATTACAAGAGACTCTCCCTTTTATCATGCTGGGGGCATGCAAACCTTTCTTCAAGCATAGTTTTGTCATTTCAAGCTTGTGTAAAAATGAAACTGACTTCAAGCATAGTTTCTTCGTTTCAAGCTTGTATAAAAATGAAACTGAAGTCAAGCATAGTTTCTTCATTTCGAGCTTGTGTAAAAATGAAACCGAATCCGAGCTTAGTTCCCCATGGTTCAAGCTTGTCAAAAATGAACCCATTTACAAGTAATTAACCTTTGTGATTGCCATTTTATCAGCCTTTTGAGCCTTGGTTGTGTACATCTCATCACCACCATCTCTTTGGTCAATCATACGCTTCCACTTGGTTGTTTTACCCTTTTTTAGGAACAATTGCGATGAGTGGTCTTATTAGCTAGTCTCTTCACAAAAATCATCATGTTTTGAGAAGTTCCAAAATCACCGAAACCAGTTGCTACCCTAGACACCACTTGTTCATCAAAATCGAGTTTCCTTTAAACCCTTTTCAGACTTGTTAAATATGAAAGGATTGTCGAGCGTTGACCTTTCCAGCTCGTTAAAGTGATTGGAAAAGTCATCCCTCCTGTATGATTTTATAATTTTTTTGACCTGAGGGATTATCTTACGAAAAAGTCGAGCGCTTGTCGTTTTTAGCTCGTTAAAGTGATTGGAAATGTCATCCATCCTGTATTATTTTATCCTTTTCGAACCTGAGGGATTATTTTACGAAAAAGAATTGGTGGAGTTTTCTTTTCATCCCTTTTCAAACTCTCTAAACATGAAAAGGGCCGAGTTATCCTTGTCTTTAAACTCGTTAAAACAATAGTGACAAACTTTTCCATCTAGATGAGACCGATTTTCACTGTCGCTAGACTCGTTAAAACATTAAATAGCGACAGGTTTGCTCGAAGGGAAAAATATAGAACAAGCATATGTTATCCTCCTCAAGCTTGACAAAAATAAAGAGGTACTGGTCAGCAATGACTGGGGAAAAAGTGTAAGAAAACTTGAAGAATTTATGGTAGCAAGTCGCTCTTGAACATGACACTTTCATTTCATCACCATTTTGAGTTTGGTTGGGTTATTCCGTTCATCGGTCATATCACCATTGGTCTTTCATACCATCCATCTTTTGGGGTTAATGCTACGAATTCATCTCAGTGTCGCAGACATGTTCAAGAGAAGTCATTCAATCAAGAAACCACCATCCAGTTAATGTCTCATCCACTGCAATACCTCCAACGTTCATTTTTTTCATGACCGCCATTCCTGAACCTTGTGTCGTCAGTTCATTTTCACCTCTAGAAATCATTTGCTTCGTTTCATGTCATAGATGTAGGATACATCAAGGCCCTCCTACGACAAGTCACTTCTTGTTGACATCAGCTCATTATCCAAGAAGTTGACTTAGAAACAACCCTTTCAGTGCTTTGAAGCTTGCATACATCAATGACAAGTTTCTCACTTTCGGCGACATGTGGACATCAATGGCCCTTCACCAAAATATTTTGCATGGTGTTCGACGTCGGATCATATATTCACATCACGTGAACTATACTATAGTACCTTGAGGGTCATTATCATTATCGGTGATTCCTCTCGTGTTTGTTAACAACTTACTTCATTGGCTGGTAATCAGGCGATGTCTTTCCATGTTCGACTTCAGAACATCTCTTCACATGGATTGACTTGTACTTCGAGCGAAGATTGAACAAGTTTGAAGACCCCGGATCTAGTTTCATCCATCCGGGTTGTGATATATTCAAGGACATAAAAACATCAAATGTGCAAAGGCTCTACAAAGATGGTCCTCCTAACCATGGATGATGGCTCTATATCTGAAGAATCACCAGTTTGCATCTGTAGACGACTATCTCATCTATGTACATGAAATGAATTTATAAAGCTAAGCATGGGAATGCCTCCCTCAGCTAGATCATGAAAATTATATTATGATGATGTATTGTATTGTAACTTATGCAGGTCACCTTCCAGTTCGAAACTTCGGATGCTCATGATAAATCATTTCACCTGACATTAATATTTACGACTTCATGCTTTAGGGGCCAACTGTTATAGAAATATTTGGGCACATCAACCCCAAACTTATATGTCAATAAATTAGGGCTTATCAACCCCTAAAAGAGTTGTTTCATGCCCTAAAGGAACATAGTCATCTGAATATATAGTTCCCCAAAAATTCCACCTCAGAAACCATCCAGAAATGGCCTAAAGTAAACCATACTGAATGCTCCACTCGCAGGGTGCGATGTATACTGAGTGGTACAATTCCAGGGTGTGATGCATACTAATTAGGCCTTTTATAGGGTGCGATGGGTGAGGATGGACAAATGTACAGGACAGTTTTCTAGGTGGTTTCTCATGGAATCTTCTAGAAACTTATCCTGTGCCACTTGCCTCTCTGAATTTGCCCAAGGATGAATAAGGGATTTAAGAAATCTCCAAGTGGAACCAATTGTAACAAGTGGAATGACACTAATCAAACCCCATGGATGACTCACACCCTTGCACACATCTATAAATGGATCTCCAATTCAAGAGATCCAAGAAGGAGGAATATTGTGAATTGCAAGGAAGTGATGATAGTTTATAATCAAGGAAGGAGCATTGTATTGTTGGTGTGATCTTGCTATTTCATGAGGTGAAGAAGGATTGAAGTTGGGAGGATGATGCTAGATCAAACAACTGGGTTGTAATTCTCCCTTCTATTAATAAAGTTCTTCAAGTTTTCTTCCATATGATTGTGCAATTGTGAATGTTATCATTTGTGAATGCTATCATTTGTTGATTATATATCTGATTCTGTAATGTGTATGTTGTAATAGATCACGATGCTTTGACGGTTCTTTGTTGCTGTACTTGTGCAGGTACTCTCCAAGTGGGTTAAGTACAGAGAGGAGTTGTGGGATCTGTCAAGGGGGGAGAGAGCAAGCAAGGGATTAAGCGGAAGATCCAGGTTGGTTCCATTATCTTTCTCTTATCTGTTACACATAGAAGAAATCGTTGAATTGCTTTAAACTGTTGTTTCTAGGGTAGCTGCCAAACCTAGAGGGATAGCATTCTATAGGAATAGTAGTTTTCCTAGAAACAAGTGGGAGGTCTAGTTGATCTTGATATTGGAGGGTATTTGTCCTAGTCACTAGGTCACGATATTCATTAATTGAAGGATCTATAAGAAGAGAAGAGATTTAAGGGTTTTCTCCTGGCTTGCAACCTATATTCTATGTCACTGTTCTTTTGTTGTAATAATAAGGAACACAACTAATAAGGAAAAAGGTAATACAAATAGTTATCAAGTTAAATAGAATTAACATATTCACTACTCTATTGAATTCTCAACATGGTATTAGAGCTAAGGTTATCAAAGGGCATCATGAAGATCTCCTCTACAATGAAAAAGTTCATCAAGTAGATTGCAAGCCACCTCAAGAAAGGTATCATAAAAGCATGGAGTCTCTTATATTCTTCAAAGAAGGTATCAGTCAAAGAAACAAATGAAGTTCTATTCCTAGCTCTCTCTGGCACATTCCAAGATGAAGACATTTGGGTAACTGACAATGGTGCATCAAGGCCATTCTAATCAATTGAAGACCTTATCAAAAGGAAAATCCTCTTATTCAGTGGAACTTGGAGATAACGAGATCTATCTCGTGAAAGGTATTGGATCAACCTCCATAAAGCTAGAATATGGAAGCAACATTCACCTCAACAACATTCTATTTGTTCCAGGTTTGCACAAGAACTTACTTTCAATTTCAAGTCTAGAAGATAAGGGTGATAGAGTAGCCTTCATTGATGGAAAGGTTGTTGTATGGGGTAAAGACTCAAGTATAAATCAAGATAAAATAATTGACATTCAAGAAGGAATACTCTACAGGCTGATATCTCCAGTGGCCCAAGCCCTAGTTCACATTGAAATTAGCCCATGTGAACTTTGGCATAAGATATTTGGTCATCTACATTTTAAAATACTTCCAACTCTAAGTTCCATGGTAGATGGAATTCCTGATCTAAAGGAATACCATGAAGGTGTTTGTAAGGGATGTACATTGGGTAATAATACCAAGAGACCATTTGTAAGTAGTGCTTCACGGTCAAAAGAAATCTTGGATCTCATTCACTCCGATATATGTGGTCCTATGACTCCTAAATCACTTGGAGCCCATCTATATTATGTCACATTTATAGATGATCATTCAAGAAAGACCTGGGTTTACTTAATGAAAACCAAGGACGAAGTATCTACAAAATTCCAAGAATTCAAACACTACAAGAAAAAATGACATTGGTGAGGGGCAACAAATTTCACCATAAGCTCATTGGTGATGGTCAAAAGAGCATTTATTACCAAAAATTGAACGTCACCAAAGGTGGCATTGCCAAAAGTATAGGTGTTGTAGTGAAATACAAAGTCTATCACCAATAATGATTTATAATGATGGATAACGACTGTCACCATTTCATATGAGCAATGGTGATGAACCATAGCCTCCATCACCAAAAACTGAACATCACCAAAGGTGGCATCGCCAAAAGTATAGGTGTTGTAGTGACATTAAATGTCCATCATGAATAATGACTATAATGACGGATGATGACAGTCACCATTTCATATCAACAACAATGATTTATGGTTACAGACTTTGAGGGTCATCACTATTGATGCATATATATGGTGGCATTCGTTGACCGTCACCATTTCATATTTTTGGTGAGGGTCAAAAAATGCCATCAAAGCTCATAGGTGATGGTCAAAAGAGCCTCCATCACCAAAAATTGATCGTCACCATTCCATATGGATGTCAGGGCATGATGGAATCAAACCACCAACCTCCTACTTGTAAAGCAGGTGCTCTTCCATTGAGCTAACAACCTTTAAAGAATTATATTTTTTAAAATTAGACCTTGAAACTTCATAAATTGTAAATTCTACAAATTTCAATAAATTAAAGTCTCAGAAATATTTTACTAAACAAGAAAAGTAACATCGAAGATTTAGGTCCCTACCTAATGGTTATTGAAGTTATGAAAATTGGGTGGAGGGAAAAATAGTTATGTATAAGAGAATCAATATGTTCAGTTGAATACTCAATTAGAAGTGAAACTCTGAAGACATTTATAACCTATAAATGACCTATAACTATCAAATGCACCAAATATTGCAAAGGAAATGTCATAAGTGGATATCTTATGGAAGAAGAGGAGGTAGGGACTTGGAACCCTTGTACATCTTGGCAGGCCTTAGCACTTGGAACATCTTAGCTTGTTTGACATGTCTTCGTACTATCTGGCACATCTTAGCATGCCCTAGAATTCCCTAACACACCTTGGTAGTCATGACCTCACAACTAGCATTGCATTTTTCCATGACTTGGGAACCTTACATTCACTAGAACACCTTCACACTCCCTAGTTGGCATGCATCTGTTATCCTCCATAATGTCCCAGGTTGATGAAGAGATAGACGAAGGTAACCGCAGACCAAGATTTTAGTTTGGTAGCTAGCCCTACCAAACTAGAGAGGGCTCTCTCTATGAAATCACAGCCAAGAGATGACTGGAATGTAAAGGATTTTAGGTTAGATAGCTAGGGTTAGGTGGGCTTTTGGAAAATTTAGGGACTTGGAACTCTATCCACCGATGTCTTGTCTGGCAGGGACTTTGTAAAGGAGGCAATGACTTGGAAATATGTCTAGGATAACACACCTAACATGCATGATAGAAGCTCCCTAGAATAAAGTACCTCCTACCTAGAAGAGTGTCCCCTGCTCAAAATATAGAACCCTTCTCTACTGTGCAATTTTCTTAAAGATAAATCTGTGCATAAAATAGTACTAAGAAAAACACCTAAATTAAGAAAAGTGAGCATCTAAGTCAAACTACAAAAGTATAATAAATATGGCTCTATATAAGTTTGGGAAACACTAGACAAGCATGCTTTCATACAACAATAATAAGATGCCTAAAATCGATGTGATTCTTTCATTGTTGCTATACCCTCATAGCAAAACTAGAATCTATAGGATGTACTCCAAGGATGTATGCATTTGCTAAAGGTGCAGATTGAAAGGATATGCTGAGATGAAGTACTGTTGAAGGAGAAACACCTTCAAAACAATAGATAAAGTTTATTGTGAATTCAACCCATTTGCACACAAACCAAGGTTGATACTCGGTACACTTATCCGATGAATGGAAACTACAATGTATTGTAGTGTTGCTAAAGGAAAAACACCTTTAGTTCAACATGGATAAAACTCTAGCATATATTGTCACTATGGCCTCAGTTGTTGATGATCTCATCAATATAGGTAACAACGTTGATAATTGAAAAACCAAAAGGTGAGATGCATATATCATTTGAAATGACAAATTTTGGCATACTTTATTATTGTTAGGAGTGTTAGTATAGAAAATGCAAGGTAACTTGTTCCGTATTTATGTCACAGGCCAAGGATGTGAAGAAATACATAAAATATTAAATAGCATGGTATAAGTTGATTGCAGGTTATTTTGAAACAGGAATGAATTTCTCCTTGTGGGAGTTCTAGTCTAGTGGGTATAAATTTAAATAACAAACTCATGGTTATGGGGTTGAAATTGTCTCACAATTCATGAAAGGTCCCAAATTTGTTCACTAGAAAGTAGAGTGAGTTGTCAGGTTTATGGAAGGGAATACCCTATTCGCAGGAAGATAACTTGAAATTAGTTGGGCATATTATTTCTCGTCTTCTTGTACATGTGTGATTTGAAAAGATAACTGCATCCAAAGACTCAATAACAACTTTGGTAAAGTTTATAGATGTAAAGCACTTCTGAGAAAACCCATCGCTTAATGACAATTGAGCGAGGAATATGTCGAAGGATTCAATCTTGCACTCAGTCATAAAAAGGAAGTTGAGGTATCCAACATCTTGCCAACAAACCGAATCCAACCATAATGTGAAAGACAGGTTAACTGTGAAACCTCTTTCCCACTTTGTAGTATTTTTCCCTCTTGAATTCCAACAGGTATCTGGCTGCTTAGATCCACAAAACTTGTGCCAGGTAAACTCTACATGATACAATTGTGACGTGCAAGCTTGAACACACTATAGTTTCCCTCTAAAAGAGGGTAAGTCAAAATATTATGACAATCTTAACTGTAATTTGATCATACAATATTGACATATTACATGGAATAAACAATATACTATCAATGCACTAATGAAGAAATCAAAATAAACGAATTTCTTATTGCTACAATAGCATCTCTTGGGATTCTCGGATAAAGCACCTAACCTACATGGCAAAAGCTTCCTAGAATAGAGTACCCCTACCTAGAAGTGTGTCCCTTGCTCAAAATATAGAACCCTTCTCTAATATGCACTTTTCTTACAGATAAATCTGTGCATAAAACAGAACTAAGAAAAACACCTAAATTAAAAAAAGTGAGCATCTAAGTCAAACTATAAAAGCATACTAAATATGGTCGTATACATTATTGAGGTATTGCATGGAATAAACAATATACTATCAATGCACTATTGAAGAACTCAAAATAAACGAAATTCTTATTACTACAATAGCGCCTCTTGGGATTCTCGAATAAAGCACCTAACCTGCATGGAAAAATCTTTCTAGAATAGAGTACCTCCTACCTAGAAGTGTGTCCCCTACTTAAAATATAGAACCCTTCTCTACTGTGCACTTTTCTTAAAGATAAATCTATGCATAAAACAGAACTAAGAAAAACACCTAAATTAAGAAAAGTGAGCATCTAAGTCAAACTATAAAAGCATACTAAATATGCCTAAAATTGATGCACTTCTTTCGTTGTTGCTACAACCTCATAGGAAAACTATAATCTACAACATCTATCCCAAGGCTACATGCATATATTAAAGGTGTAGACCGAAAGTATCTACTAAGATGAAGTATTGTTGAAGGAGAAACACCTTCAAAACAACAGATAGAGTCTAATGTGCATTCAACCCATCTGCACACAAGCCAAGGTTGCTACTGGGTACACCTCTCCCCTAAATGGAAACTACAATGTATTGTTGCTCTACTGAAGGAGAAACACCTTCAGAGAAACACAAATAAAATAATAACATATATTGTCACTGTGGTATCGGTTGTAGAAGTTCTCATCAATATAGGTAACAACTTCGATAATTAAAAAACCAAAAGATGAGCTACATAGATCATTTGAAATGATAGATTTGGGCATACTTTATTATTTTTTAGGAGTGTTAGTATAGAAAATGCAAGGTAGCCTATTGCATCTTTATGTCACAGACCAAGGATGCAAATAAATACAGAAAATATTAAATAGCATGGTACAAGTCGATTGTAGGTTCTTTCAAAACAAGAATGGAGTTCTCCTTGTGTAGATTCTAATTTATTGGGTATAGATTTAAATAAGAAATTTATAGTTATGGGGTTGGAATTTTCTCACGATTCATGGCAAGTCCCAAAGTTGTTCACTAGAAAGAAGTAGAGTGAGTCATCAAGTTTATGAATTGGAACACCCTATTCACAAGTAGATAACTTCAAATTAGTCGGGCATATTATTTCTCCTCTTCTTATACGTGTGTGCTTTGAAAAGCTAACCACCTCCGAAGACTTAAGAACAACTCTAGTAAAGTTTATAGGTGTGCAACACTTATGAGAAAACCCATCACTTAGCAAGGAATATGTCGAAGGATTCAATCTTTCACTCAGTCATAAAAAGGAAGTTGGGGTATCCAACATCTTGCCAACAAACTGACTCCAACCATAATGTGAAATCTAGGTTAAATGTGAAACCTCTTTCCCACTTTGTAGTAATGTTGCCTCTTGAATTCCAACAGGTATCTTGCTGCTTAGATCCACAAAACTTGTCCCGGGTAAAATTTGCATGATACAATTGTGATGTGCAAGCTTGACATGCACTCTAGTTTCCCTCTAAAAGAGGGTAAGTCAAAATATTATGACAAGCTTAACTGTAATTTGATCATACACTGTTGAGGTATTGTATGGAATAAACAATATACTATCAATGCACTAATGAAGAACTCAAAATAAACAAATTTCTTGTTGCTACAATAGCACCACTCTTGGGATTCTCTAAGAAGCCACTAATTTATACACATATGGAATCTTTACTTGGTCTGCAGAAAGATTAAGCAATGGTAGTGATCCCTCTTCGCCCTCCCATGGAAGGTCTATATAGAGTCAGCAATAAATTGATTTAAAAGTGAGTTATATGCCTGAAAAATAGGATTCTGACTCTTCAACTCTAATTTAGTGGCAAGGAAATATTCAACTGTAAATGCTTGATCTTCTACAATGTCAATTTCTAGATAAATGGTTAGCATAAATCTGTCCATTGTCCACATATCCCAAAAAACCATGTATGTCTGGACTCTGGTTGTGTGTAAGAGAGAGGAGATCACATAAACAATCCATTATCAAAAGAAAAAGTTAAAGCACAACATTCTTTGGAGAATTTTTTTTAAATTTTATTACATACCTTAGAAAGTTTGAAAGGACATAATTGAAGCTTCCCTCTCCTTCCACACTTCATTAAATATGCCCCTTTTCCAATGCAGATGTGGCCTGCAAAATCACAATCAACAAATAGAATATGAAAAGTAAGTTTAATGAATTAAAGTAGCTTTATTATACCTCAAGCAAATGGACTATGAGAAATTGGATTCATTCTCTACAAAAGATGATATAGAAAGATCTAATTACATTTTTAACTGAAACAAAGGTAAATTGGATTCATGCTCTACAATAAACGCTATAATGATATCTAATGACATTTTCAACTCAAACAAAGGTAAGTTGAGTAAGCTCAAGCTCCAAAATGTTGGCATCGAACTTCTGAGTGGAAGTTACTGTATATATCTAGCTAGAGAATATAACATAAAGATATTTGTTATATGTGAAGATAAAAAAATGAAAGGAATGTGAAATTTTAATCATCAACTATAAGTTCCTTTCAAGGACTAGATCAAACCATAACATTGTTATCAAGATAATCAACTCACCAATTCTAGTACGCTTCTAATAGTTTCATAATAAAACTCAAACTTAATAAACTTCAAGCAACATAAATTAACCAACAATATGTCTAAGGTAAGGATTATATCATACTAAAGTACCTTTTGCATCTAAAATTGAAAATGGCTGTAAAAGAAATGAAGACAAATCAATGATTATGATGGATGCATGTGACGAAATAAAATTAAAAAATACCTTTCTTCTTGCTACTGATGAGCCTTCTAAGGGATTCTTGGATGAAGTTGATCTTGATCTGCTTTCTGAAATCAAAGAGACACTTTCTAGCTACTCTGATTTGACGGACAACAACCCTATGATTATAAAAATGAATATGGAAAGCAATAAGCATCGATGAACCTAGTCTTGAAGAAGGTGTCTCAAAGTCTAATATGGATAATATTTTAAATTTCTACAGCTAGCAGAGGGTTTTCCCAGTTGGGTTCCCTAGAAAATTTTGTTTTTTTTGCTATAGTGTGACTGTGTTTTAATTCTGTTCTATTCCATTACAAATTGGTAGAGATGTTTTTTTGTCTTCATGCAACAATTAGTTTCAGATTTATTCATTCAAGCAGTAGCAAAATTTCAAGGAAATTCTACACAAGGGACAATTAATCTATATTTTCACTTATATATTTTGCAAGTAAAATTCACAACTAAATTTTCATCCAAAGTGTTTAGGTTACTAGCAAGTGGTATCACAACATATCTCAACATTGTAAGGCATAAATCATACTATTCAATAAGGTTGAGACTTGAGATACAAAAATCTTCCCAAGTTATGCAAGCAAGAAAACTGCTAATTTTTAGTTCTAAATCTATCCAACCAGAACAAAATTATGCTATTTTCAACACCCTCAAGTCAAAGTTATTCATGGCCTCATTCAACTCAATTAAGAATATGTCAATCTCCTTGAGATTAATTCTTCATTTCATGCTTCTAAGTTATAATATTTATCCAACCTAATATATCATTTATGTTAAGTGATTATTCATTAAAAAATATTTAGTTCATCCAGCGCATCTACCTAATTTTTTGATCAGTTTCTGGGAAGACTCTATCAGACATTTGCAGCAGCAAATAGAAGATTATTTTAGTACCTAGTGTTATAAAACTCTAATTTGGAAAAAGTATTTTAGGTTGTTTCCCTAAAAATATTTACAAAATTTTCAATCCCAAAGCCATTTCAGGGAGAATTTTAGTTAGGGAGAAATTTAGTATTATTTTTGGAATATTTGAATGCAACTAAAAGAAATTCTTCACATTTGCTCAAAAGATTCCAACACCAAATATGAGTGAATTCACAAAACTTAAGATTTGGAAGTAATTAGATTTCACTTCACTTTCCCAGGACCATATATGAGTGAATTCACAAAACCTGAGATTTGGATTCTAGAAAAACTTAAATTTCACCTCATTTATTAGGATTGGAAGTTCCCTGAGATACAAACATTTAGCATTAAGGATCTACTTTGCTTGTTTAAGGACAAGGTTCAGTTTATAAATAGTGATACAAGAATCCTTGTATACATGCCTGACATAGTTCTTTGGTCACGACTAATGAAACTAAACTCCATCAATACATAACAGAAAAGGTAGAATGTAAGAGAGCATCTACTTTTCAACATATACTCTGACAAAAATAAACATCTATACAATCATATAAAGTTGTCACCACACCAAAGAAGCAATTAAAAACCAAAATAAAAATAGGAACAAGCTTGAATTGTTATGGTTACTCTAACAAAATGTTAAATAGGATCAATATGTTAATATGGAAAATAATGTAGTTGATTATGATTTATTGAGCCCAAGGGGTTAGCCCAACCGAATGTCATTAATGTTACTGGGTATTTGGCTAGTTCTGTGCTGGCAGATGCCCTGTTTGAAATCCCCTAGGTGAGGTGCACTAGTCAATGCCAATGGGTTTACCAAGGATGCCATCCATGAATGTGGGGAAACATCCATTGGGGTTCTAGAGAGTTTTTCTTGGAAAGAATAAAAATAGGATTTCCTAAAGAGAAATTTTGAGATGCATATAGTGTACACCCAATAAAATCAACTCTAGAGAAAAACCATAAAAGAAGGAAAAATACACATGATTTTATCTATGTTCCCTAGTTTTCTCTCCTGCCCTATGAAAAGTGAAAATATGTTACACTTAAACTTAAAAGAAAGGATGAAAAAAATAGTGAATTTTGAACCAGTCCTCCTTGTGTGGAAGAAGACTAAAAGTGGGTGGAAATATAGCGAGGTTAGAAATGAAACATGCCTGGGTGCCATTAATGGATTGAAGAGGTAAAACCTTAACTCAAAACTCTCTTCAATCTCTTTTTCCCTCCCGCCCAATGAAAAGTGAAAATATGCTACTCGTAAACTTAAAAGCAAGGATGAAAAAAAAGTGAATTTTAAACCAAAGATCTGAGGTGTGTGTACTCCTCCTTATGTGGAAGAAGACTGAAAGTGGGGTATAAATGCAATGAGGTTAGAAATGAAACATACCTGGGGGCCATTAATGGATTGAAGATCCAATGGTGGGGGATCTAAGGTGTGTGTACTTCTCCCTATGTAGAAGAAGACTGAAAGTGGGGTGTAAATGCAGTGAGGTTAGAAATGTAACATACCTGGGCACCATTAATGGATTGAAGATCCAATGGTGGGGTTTGATATCAATCTGCTACTGGTAAAACCTTAATTCACAACACTCTTCAATCTCGTTTTCCCTCCAGCCCTGTGAAAAGTGAAAATATGCTACTCTTAAACTTAAAAGAAAGGATGAAAAAAATAGTGAATTTTGAACCAGTGCTCCTTGTGTGGAAGAAGACTAAAAGTGGGGTGGAAATGCAGGAATTAGAAATGAAACATACCTAGGCGCCATTAATGGATTGAAGATCTAATGGTGGGGTTCGATTTTAGTCTACTGGTAAAACCTTAATTCACAACTCGCTTCAATCTCGTTTTCCCACCTGCCTTGTGAAAAGTGAAAATATGCTACTCATAAATTTAAAAGCAAGGATGAAAAAAATAGTGAATTTTGAACCAGAGAACTGAGGTGTGTGTACTCCTCCCTGTGTGGAAGAAGACTAAAAGTGGGGTGTAAATGGAGTGAGGTTAGAAATGAAACATACCTGGGAGCCATTAATGGATTGAAGATCTAATGGTGGGGTTCGATATCAATCTGCTACTGGTAAAACCTTAATTCACAACTCTCTTCAATCTCATTTTCCATCCGGCCCTATGGAAAGTGAAAATATGCTACTAGTTTACCTTAATTCACAACTCTCTTCAATCTCATTTTCCCTCCCACCCTGTGAAAAGTGAAAATATGCTACTATTTTTCCCTCCCTCCACCTTATGAAAAGTGAAAAATTAATTCACAACTCTCTTCAATGTCGTTTTCCCTCCCTCCCTGTGAAAAGTGAAAGTATCTAATAGTTTTCCCTCCACCCTATGAAAAGTGAAAATATACTACTTGTTTTAGAAAGTAAATGAATATTGAAATTAGGAGGGCTTTGTTACATCAAAATTAAGGCTGAATTTTTTCAAAAATGTTAAAATTTCCCTCCCTATAAAACAATAAATACAATATTTATAGAGTATAGAGTAGATGTGCAGGCGTAATGTATGTAAACAATTCTAAATATGGGCTTAGTTAAAGAATAATAGTAATAATAATAATAAAAGTCAAAAGTATGGGGATGAGTGCAAAACTCTAAATATTGACTCAATTAATAATAAAAATAATAAAATTCAATTTGTTATATTTTGATTTTGTTATTAACTTGTGAATAGGTTTTGTTACAATACCATGAGCCAATACCATGGCTTATCAATACCTCAAGCCCAAAAACCACAACTTATTTCACAACCAAAATATTTTATAACAATATGACAAGATTCTTAACCATGGATATTCACCCTCCACTTTACAGTGGATATTATTAACTTGTAAAAAATTGGTTTTGTTATAATACCATGGGCCAATACTATGGCTTATCAATACCACATGATCTAAAAACATAACTTCTTTCGCAATCAAAATATTTTATAACAATATGAAAATATTCTTAACCATGTATATTCATTCTCACTTTACCATGGATATTATTAACTTGGAAATAGACTTTGTTACAATACCATGGGCCAATACCATGGCTTATCAATATCACATGCCCAAAAAACATAACTTATTTCAAAATCAAAATATCTTATAAGAAAATGACAAGATTCTTAATCATGGATATTCACCCCCACTTTGTCATTGATATTATGAACTTGTGAATAGACTTTGTTACAATATCATGGGCTAATACCATGGCTTATCAATACCACATGCCAAAAAATCATATCTTATTTCACAATCTAAATATTTTATAACAATATGACAAGATTCTTAACCATCGATATTCACCCCCACTTTACCATGGATATTATTAACTTG